>JACEGR010003330.1:0-107275 GCA_014170235.1 Listronotus bonariensis
CAGGGCACAGACGTGCAGGTGTAACCACGGTCTACCGTGGGTATACCCACGGTAGACCTGTACAGTTTTTTATTCAGGTAGACCTGAGACCTGAGCGTGTGTGGGGCAATCAGGTATAACTGTACAGTTTTAACTGCACAGTTTTTTTCTCCGGTCGGCCGAAACAGTACTCGGGTAGACCTGAGACCTGAGCGTGTGTGGGGCAATCAGGTTTAACTGCACAGTTTTTTTCCTTCGGTCGGCCGTAAACCGATTTCTTTTTAATGAATAATAAAGTTTAACAGGTAAAGGATATATTAATTAAAAATTATATAATTTAAATAAATGTTTAGGTTAAATGACAAATACGGTATTGCTGTGCCACAATATATGTAAATAGTTTCGTTTTATTTTATTGTTTTTTATGATTTTTTTTAAGAATAAAATATTTCTCTTTGATAAAATGTATTATACAGGGTATACTATTTTCGATGTTTAGTACAGTGATCTTGAAAACCGCTTCCGCTACAGAGATGGATAAATGGGAAAAGAACTGTATTTTTAGTGCTTAGTTTAAATCGCTTTTTATTTCGTTAAGAATAATCATGGCTTACTAGATGTTTCCAAAAACTGTTTGGTCCACTTTTTTTCTTCCGTAGCTCAGTTAATATTTGAAATAGAAAAAAAGTGTAAATAGGGAACTTGTAGATAACTATCTTCTTGAAAAGTATAACTCGGTATTTAATTTAATAGTCCGTTTTTGACCTTCGACATTACCTATATATATATATATATATATATATATATATATATATATATATATATATATATATATATATATATATATATATATATATATATATATATATATATATATAGTCATAGTCATAGTCATAGTCATAAACTTTATTTGTTCCATATATATTATCATGTTAACAATAATAATTACGCCCCTTGGCGTATAGAACGTGTCAAATATTCTTAAAACTAATATCACAATAAAATTAAAAAATCAATATAACAATACAAGCAGAGACTAGACATAATACACAAAAATACATTTAAAATGAAATTAAAATAACAAATTAGAACGCATGCTTAGGCAAAATAATCTTTATTGAAGTTGTTCAAGAATTCTTCCAAAGTATAGCAAGGATTATCACAAAGGTAATTCTTTGTTTTTTGCAGCAGTTTTATTTTTGGAAGATTTCTTGCGTTTAAAGGAAATGTGTTCCATATTCGAATTAAACAAGAATGGACATTTTTTTGAACAAAACTGTATTTAGTAGAATTTGTTTGGAGGTTCTGTTTATTTCTTGTGTTGTAACTATGCTGTCTTTCATTATTTTTGAATAAGTGCTTATTATCAGTCATGAACTTTATTGCTTCGACAACATAAATTCCAATTACAGTTAAAAGATGTTTGTTCTTAAATATTGGCCTACAACTTTCCCTCCACCCCAAATTAAAAAGCACCCTTAGACATCTCTTCTGCAGAATCTGCACTCTACCCACCTGAACCGAGTTACCCCAAAAGATAATACCATACCTAATTCTTGACAATATGCACGAATGATAGAAAGTTAGAGCAGCTTCAAGACTTACACTTTCGACAATCATTCTTAATGCATAACAGCACTTTGTCACACTCGCGCACACGCCATCAACATGGACTTTCCAGTCCAGACGGTGATCTAGCTGTACACCCAGAAACGACACTGAGTTCTCTGTTGTCACTGTAGCTTCATCCAATTCTACCTCGGAGGCGGCACTTCCTCGAACACCAAATTGCAGTATTTGTGTCTTATTGATATTTAATGTTAAATTATTCGCAGAAAACCACCCCTGCAGTGTCCGGATAGCCACTTTTAGTGTTTCACATGTTTCCTCCCTAGTGTCCTCACTAAGAACCAGTGAAGTATCATCAGCATAAAGAAACATTTTTTCCTTTAGTAACTCAGGCAGTTCATTCGTGTACAGCAGGTAAAGTAGAGGCCCCAGTATAGAGCCCTGGGGGACACCCTTACTTACTGGCACATAATCCGACATTACAAGATTCCCCGCTCATCATTTTCCACAACACATTGTGATCTACCAGTTAAATAAGACATCATCAGTTTATTTGCCACACCTCTTATTCCGTAACTTTCTAACTTCCGAACAAGAATGGCATGATCCACACTGTCAAAGGCCTTCGACAGGTCTAGACATATTGTCATTGTGTTTTTATTATGATTCATCGAGTCTAGTATTTCTACCAGAGCGTGATACACAGCATCTATGGTTGATCTTCCCCTTCTGAAACCAAATTGACAGCACGTGATAACGCCATTTCTGTCCAGAAAACTTATTATCCTCTCATAAATGATCTTTTCAAAAATTTTACTTATGTTTGATAGTATTGAAATTGGCCTATAGTTATTTAACTCTTTCTTACTACCCTTGTTTTTAAAAATAGTTCTTACTTGAGCCCATTTTAATTCTTCAGGAAAAATACCCTGTGAGAAGCAAAGGTTTATAATGTGTGCCAAGGGTGCCGAGATCGTATCGGCCACCCCCTTTAGAAGAGCAATAGGAATCTCATCGTATCCTACAGATTTTTTATTTTTAAGCCTTGTTATACAACCTTTCACCTCAAATGCAGTAGTACCATAAAGAAAAATTGAATTATTGCATTTCTTAATCTTAGACATATCCAGGGGTTCTGGACTATTAACATTCGGGCAAGAAGTCACAAAGAAATGGTTTACTTTATTTAATTGGCTTTTAGGAGAAGTATCATTGTTGTTTAAATTTTGAAATAAACTTTCTTTTTTATTGTTTTTGTTTGTTAATTTATTTACAACAGACCAAGTTGCTTTTGCTTTATTATCTGCATTTATAATGATATTGTTATTAAATAGTTGTTTTGCTTTTCTTATTACTCTTCTAAGTGTGGCAGCATAGATTTTGTAGGTATCGCTACTTACCTCCCCTTTTAGCATCTGTTTATACAGCAGGCGCTTAGTCTTACTTGAAATCATAATTCCATTGGTTATCCACTTGTTTTTATTATTTTTATATTTTATTCTTTTTGTATTAACAACCCTATTCATAACCTCTGTCATTTTATTAATAAAAAGTTTGTACGCCATGTTTGCATCCGCTGCCCCAAATATACAATCCCATGCTTCCTGCCTAAGTTCAAGATTAAACTGTTCAATCCTTGCTTTAGAGAAAAACCTTTTTTTATCCAAAAATCTGTCTCATCAGTCTGCTTAATGACTGTAATATTTAATATTTGCGCATAGTGATCAGAGAGTGCAGATTCTACATTAAAGCTGTCCAAATAATCACAGTTTACAAAAAAATTATCCAATATGGATTGCGAGTTTTTAGTTACCCTAGTTGGTTTAAAAATTGTTTGCGATAAATTATTAGAGTGTAGAAGGTCCAAAAAATGTCATTCTTTGCATTTTTTAACAATAAATCAAAATTGAAATCTCCACATACAATTACTTTAAAATTCTTAAAATGATGATTAGCATAATTTAAAATACCTTCAAAAGCATTTATAAAAATATTAAAATCACCCAGCATAGTTCTATATATACATAAAATTAAAATTTTGTTAACCTTGTCAACAACAGCAGCACATTCCAGGTGACCCTCCAAGCTTTTATTCACCAGCTCTTCCACACTGTCAACCTGCAGATCCTCGGACGCAAATATGCAAACTCCTCCATGTTGCATATCCTTTCTAGTATAGGATGACTTTAAATTGTATCCATCTATATGTATGCAATTCAGCTCACTTTTTTTGCCAGTGTTCACTCAGACACACAATGTCCGGTTTCGTCTTGCACGTCTGCGTCAGTACTTCTAGTTCCCCAATTTTATTTCCTAAGCATTGAATATTTTGGTGAAGTATGCTCAAACTGTGAGGTTGTACTCGGGGTTTATCAGCTCTTACAGATTTGTTTAGAATGCATCCTACATGAGCTTCGTCTTGAGTGAGCGTACCTAGTTTTTTGACTTATATATTGTTGGTATGCCCCTAAAATGCCTTATTGTCAAGCCAACCTCACCTTCTTGTGTTCTTCTTTGAAGTTCTAATCGTTTCTTTCTGTACTGCTCCATTTGAATTGGGGTTCTATCATATGAAAAACTCAATGCAGACATATCTTCCACCTTCTTAATATCTTTTGCTTTGCGGATAGTAAGTTTTACATCTTCTTCTGTAGGAAATCTGATTTTTAAAGGCCTAGTTTTACCAGGTTTCTTGGTACCAATACGATATACTCTTATATCCTCTGGTTTGGATTGAAGCCCTGCTTTCTGAACAATCTTTTCATGATATTCTTATCAGCTTCTTGTTTCTCGAGCTGATTTTCTGATTCCAGCTCTTCTGCTGCAAATACGATTAAGTTTTTTCTTCTGTATTCCCGATCATTCAATTCTTGGAAAGGCTCGTTTACATGATTAGAGTTTTCTTGTGTCTTGTCTACTTCTGTGGGAACTGCAATTTTTGCCTTTAATATTTCTATTTCAGCCCTTAGTTCTTCATTAATCTGCTGTTGTTGTTCATATTTATTTAATATATCTCGATAGGTGTTTTCGAGACTATCTAATTTTGCCATTACATCTGCAAGCGTAAAATCTTTTTAATGGTTGTGCCAGTTGTACTTGGGGTGCCGACAGACGTTCTTCTAGCTACATTTTCATTACATGTTTTGCATAACCAACGTTTCCCATCAAGATTTTTCAGTTCTTTCTCATAGTTATTTAGTGTAGGTATGGACATATTCACGCATTTTGCATGGAACCATTTTTCACATTTACAACAGGATATTGCATAGGAATTTGTAGTAGTTCTTCGGCACATCGAGCAATGTGTGTCCTTGTCTTTGGTGTCTTTCATCTTTATCGTTCTCGTAGCCCAGGTAGTAAAATCCACCAGGCAAGGTTGGAAGAATTTGTCCTTAACCTCACTAAGTTTGACAGCTGGCCACGTTCTTTTCCGACGTTTTCCCGCCAATAAAGTAGGGGTTATGTTGGTTAGAAAAATTTTACCAGAAAATTTCAGCTTTTCACGGTTTTCCCTAGGGCTGCCTTTACTCTTCTGTTTATATATATATATATATATATATATATATATATATACAGGGTGTTATGGAAATACTTTAATATATTTAAACCCCAAAATCCTTGTGTAAAAATAAATTGAATAAAAATTATTAAAAATGGCGGACCACCATAAATAACAGTGATAATGAACCCCAAAATTTTACGATTAAAAAGCAAACCCGCTACTGACCAGCTCTTTAAATCCCTTTAAATACATATGTTTACCTTCTGTCGCTGTCAAAAACAGCTGAAAGCAGTTATAACACGTGGTTAAGTCAACAAGCTTGAGAAAAGTTGCCAAATTTATTTTGTTCTTTACCAGTTTATCTATGGGTTTTGCTGTTTCAATTCGATCAAACGAAAAACTTACATGATTACACAAATTATCCTTTATTACGCTACTAGGTTGTTTGAGCGTATAATGAATGTAAAGATTACTTTTTCCACAAATCAAGTACACTTTTAGGTGGTTAATTACTTTACAAACTTTTTAAACACTGCGACGCGACACGTATGCGCACAAAGAATTGAATTAAAATACACAAAACGGTATTTTTATTGCAAAACACTATTAAAACAAATTTTACTGCGTTTTTAAATAAAGTTTTTGTTACATTTCGCTTTTCTTTCATCAAAATTAAGAGTTGACAGACGACAGGTGGTTTACACAAGATCGTTTGACTAGGTAAGGTTGCCTCATTACGTCACATATGTACCGCACTGCTGGTTCCTTGGCGCCAACATAGCAAACAAAGAATAATCATTGTTAAATAATTTATTAATAGGAAATAAAGAAGTTACGGTAACAACTGGAATTAACAGTATTTAAAAGTATTTCTTTAATATTGACAAAAAACACAAACTACACTGTTAAAAACTTCATTAAATAATGAGCAAAATACATATGTGACGTATGGTCCGCCATGTTGCAAGGCTTACGAGGCAACCTTACCTAGTCAAACGATCTTGGTTCACACGAGAAAAGAGTACAAAAGATTATTCCCTATGAGACAAATGTACAAAAAAACTACGGTAATTGTACAGAAAGTGTCCGCAACTCCGATTTTAACCAAATTTGGTATGTTGGGTTTTTTGGGGCGCTGATCACGAATCTGAACGAAATTTTAGTCGGAAATGTTTGGTTTCAGAGATAATCATCATCAAAGTTGGCATTTAAACTAACCTTATTTTCACCATTATTCACCCCTCTTTTTGCACACAATTCTTGATTTAAAGCTAAAGTGGCCCACAATATTTGATTTTCACCTTTTAAAACCCCGTGTTTCTATGTTTTTTACACCTTTTATCAAATAAATTGGGAAGGGTCCCTTTAAAAACGTTGCAACCGTGCATTCACTGCTCCACCGCCTCCACCATATTCTGCTACGATTAAAAACGATTGAAAGCGAAGCTATGCAATTTAATTCAAAAAAGTGTAAAATACGTAGAAGAATGAGGTTTTAAAAGGTGAAAATCAAATATTGTGTACCACTTTAACTTAAAATCAAGAATTGTATGCCAAAAGAAGGGGGAATAAAGTGAAAATGAGGTTAGTTCAAATGCCAACTTTAATGATGGATATCTCGGAAACAAATGTATCCGACTAAAAATTTTTTCAGATCCGTGATCAGCGCCACAAACACAGGTGTTTTTACAGGTTAGATGTTTTTTGCAAGAAATTTATTGCAATTTATTCTAACATTTTTGCAGTTTGCACGTAACTGGGTTTATCAATTTACTGAAACTTGTAAGTTCAATTCTTTTTAAACCGTTTTCTTTGTCTCATGTTGTTCTGGTTATGGGCGATAAAATGATACTTACAGCGAATTCTTTTGGTTAAACTAGGTGCTTTCAATTTAATTAGGTTTTTTTAATCAAAATTTTTTACTACAAAATGCAGGGTTTGTTTTTTCTTTTGATAATTCATAAAAGCTTGATGTCTAGGAACTTATTACCGTGGGTATAAAAAGTAGACGGCATATTTAACATACCTTAGGGATAAAGGAGCCGAAGTGGACATTTTGGGGCTTCTTCAGATGTACGGTTACAAAATGCATGAAACAATTACTTTGTGTTGCTATATTACTGTACATCTCATTGGTACGGAAGAGAAGGGAAGTTTATGGTGAAAGTGTAAAGAGTGTACTCGTGAAAATAAAAGTACTTTCCAGCCAAGAAAAAATCCTAGCCTTCTAAAAGCTGTTGTAGCTCTAAATGTTATTTAAGGTTATTATTTAATGTAACGCCTACGCCGCTCATAAGTAGATAATAAAAATTGGTTAACTTTTTTATGCCGGTATATTATTGTCCTCTATTGTGTGCTTTGAAATCTACGATAAAATGGTGGTGCCCTCTGGATAACATTATTCAGTCGTTAAATGGGTTTAACATCTAAAAATCTGGCACCCACGGTACTTAGTACTTAGCTTTTGTGCTACTAACATGGACTGCCATAAACATAAAAAAAACTAAATATACTAAATGTACTAGATGTAGTACAATTGTACAGCTGAACATCGCAAATTCGCGTTGTTGTTGTCAAGGAAGCCGGCATGATTTAACTGACCAATAAGAAGGCTTCCTTATGCTATGCAAGGTTACAGAAAGACGAAATTCGCTTGCCCTGGTTTGCGTTTTAAATAATATTGCGAAGAATTTACCAAATTGTGCGTTTATTAAGTTTTGCATTTTGTTTTAATTTACGTAAAATGCAACGAAATTCAATCGAGTTGACTGACATGGTTTTGTGTTATGGGGAAGCTAGGCAAAATGCTCGGCAAGCCGGGGAACTATGAAAGAGTTTGTTTATAGTGAACCCATTAACAGTTTAGAACAGTTGCGAAATCGTGTGGAACTAGCGGCTCAGCAAATAAGGAACAATGAAAACATTTTTGCGCGTGTGAGAAACAGTATGCAGCGGAAAATAAATGCATGTTTGGAATCAAAATTTAGAACATATTCCGTATTGAAGGTAAATCGACCTTTATTTAAATATTTTTTTGTTACAATTTATTTTGATATAAGGCTTTTAATAATTTTTTAAAGTAAATTTATAAAAAAATAGAATATAATAACATTTTACCTTTTTATTCTATTATGTATTTATATCGTTTATTGGGTATAAAATAGGACGTTTGGCAACATCGCAAACAAATAGGTCTACTGTCTGTGTTTATAGTATTTACGTAACCAGGGACGTAGCAGATAGGTGAAAAGAAGGTATTTTTACAAATTGTAAAAAAGTTTGAATTAAACAAAAAAGTACTCAGTGTGTCTCTACACTGTCCCAGGAGTCACCCATTTCAATATATTAAAGTATTTCCATAACACCCTGTATATGGATTCAGGTCAGTTAAATAAATATTAAAATGGTTAAAATGTCATATTTTATTTTTGTTAAAAGTCAAATTTTCAAAGAATCATAAAACAAAGTATATATATATATATATATATATATATATATATATATATATATATATATATAAAAGAAGATATATTTTAAATAAGAAAATATCGGTGTTGAAGAAAATAAAAAAATCGTAATTAAAAGTTAAAAATAATTTATTTCCATTGATTATGGTTTCTGGAATAACTTAAGGTTAACGTAAAAAGAACAAATAAAAAAATATTTTTACAATTACGTAGAAAGAAAAGAGATTTTTTAAAATAAAAGCGTTAAAAAGAACCGCCTTATGATATACAGGGAGATCCAAAATTACGAAAATGGTATTTTGCCAATATAAAAAAATTTATTATGAATATTTTTGTATGTACTTACTTATTTAAATACTATTACGTAATAGAAATTTTAATTTTTTGTTAAGTAAATCGTTACCCTTTGGATAATATTTACATGCATTTTAACTTAACTTAATAATGTTTGCATATGTGAAGCTTATTTTAGTTAACACTTAATTTTCCCGAGTAATCATAAATGATAAAAAAATGTATAAAACTTACTTTTTAATGTTTTTGTATTAAGTTGTTTCCAAATATATTTTTCATTTTTTTTTAATTTTTTTGCGATTTTGAACCACCCTGTATATCATATCATTTTCTTTAAAATCTGTTATTACTTTCACATAGTGATATGCAATTAGTCAAAGATCCGAATAAGAAGCGACCTTTCCCCATCTGTTGTCGTTTAAACACTTTTTTATATATTTGAAACAAAAAACCGCTATTGGTTGGCTAAAAAGTTATGGTAAAAAAATAAATAAAAAAAAACAACTTTTACCTTTTTAAGTATAGGTCCGAGTTGGGAGTATAATCTCAACTTTCAATTTTATTATCTTACAAAACAACCTTTAATTTTTTAACAAGTTCTTGATAAGCAGCTTCCCGTTTATTTCGGTCATGGTAATCCTTGTTTTTGATTTGCCATAGACATGGATAAGATTTATACATTTCAATAAATTCTTCAATGATTTTTTTTGGTTCAGACCAGACATTCTTTTAACTTGCGTTGACTGTGTGCTGTGAAAAATGACAACCACCCCACACAGAGACTAAACAACAACTAAAGGTTGTCGTTTATGGCAATAACATGAAATTTCGTTGAAATCAACTAATAAAAATCATAAAAGTTATCAAGTCCACGTAGAGTCCAAAATGTGATTCACCCTCCTGTCGGCGCCTTTTTGCGCTGCTAGTAGGACAAAGCGGCGCAGTATAATAAAGGGGCTACACTGGTTTTGATAACGGCCCATTGTAAAAAGTCCAGGTACTAATATAATAATAAATATATAAAACGTTTACATGTCACGTAGCTCCACTTCTATGGGTAATTTTTGCCGTCGGTGGTAAACGGGGCGCAAGACCTTCGCAAAAGTTTTATTGAACAGGTAAATGGGGCGCAGGGATCTTGGGGTCGATAAAATCGTATAGGTAAACGGGGCGCAAATGTTTTCTTTAAAGTAAAGGTATCGAAATAAAATGTTGGTCTATTTTTAAAAATTTTATTAATTACGAAACATTTATTGCATCAAAAAATATTTACATTCTTTTGTTTACTGTCTTTTGAAAATGTAAAATTTTTGTAGGCTATTAAATCTTTTCCACTCACACTTTCAATTACTGATACCGACATTTTCTCACTATTAAAATCTTGAGTGGAAATCTTTTCGCACATCAATTCACTATTACACTGAGAACTGAACTGACTAAGTGGAATACAAATTATTAGTGTCAATTATAGGAATTCTTACCTGCCCTGACCCACACCCCCTCTCGGGAAGGGCTGGCGCCCCATTTACCTATGATATAAACGTAACCTTACAGGCGTGCAGGTAAAAGAGATATTTTCGCGCCCCGTTTACCTCCGTCCATTTTTGCCAATGCGTGGTATGAAGACAGTCTAAAGAATTAAGGTGACACATTGTGCATATTAATTATGTTTACGTTTTGTTTTTATAAACCATTTTTTAGGAAAACATTTAGGTTTAAAATAGTGGTCCCCCTCCCGCTTAACATATCAGAAATAAAGGTGTTTCGATATTGATTAAAGAGTTACTGAATTAAGTTGTCCGTTACTTTCTGATAGTACATTTCAAAGTAAAAAGAAACAAATAGCTATATTTTCTAGCACTGTATTTATTGACATTTTGACTTCAGTCCTGAAGCTTTGCTAAATTTTCGGTTTGAAAATGTAGCAAGCAGTCGAAATATCAATAAATGCATTAATGAGAAAACAAAGTTATTTGTCTCATTTTAATTTGACTAAAGAAATTATGGTAACCATAGTCATACACACAAGCTTTTATTTAATGGGACACCTTGAATATTATTTATTTAATTTTAGTATTTTTATACATTTAAATTATAGATATTTATAATCATTAAGTTATTAAATGGAGTTTACCTATAGTTTATTCTTTTAAAAAATTTAAAAAAAAACAACCCAAAAAATGTTTTGCATTGTTTAAAAAATTCTGTTGCCATAATCAATTACTATGTATTTTTTCAATTACAAATAAACCAGTTCACCCTCGAGTTTACAAAGGATGCCGGCTTCGGTCGCCTTTTAAAATAAACAGGTTAAAAAAACTTTACGACTTCTACGGTCGACCTGCGTGTCTGTGGCCGGTACAAATAGGATATTTTTGATTTTTCTCAGGTCGCCTGAACAAGTTAAAAAACTGCACAGTTTTGCCCACACACGCTCAGGTCTACCTGAATAAAAAACTGTGCAGGTCTACCGTGGGCAGACCGTGGGTATACCCACGGTAGACCGTGGTTACACCTGCATGTCTGTGGGGGCCCTAAAGTGATGTGCTATTTCTAACGTCAACAGTTTTTATTAAATACTAAGATTGACGTACTTAATCAAGCGTTTTTTTAAAAAGGGTTACTTTTTTATTTTCCTTTTTAATGTTTTTTTAAATTCAAATTTCATGTCTTTCTTTAAATGTTAATAATTATGAGTGCGTGTTTTTTCATTGTACATTAAAAAAATTACTAATTATTTAGAATCTTTTTTTCTTCGTTTTAATTACCTACATGTTTAGTTAGGTGTTTATTTTTGTAGTTTTATTGCAAATAAATCCAAGTAACTTTTAAATGTAGGTATTTGTCTATATTTTTAAAATGTTTACTTAAAACTCATTTTATGTGAGCCTTTTTATAAATTCTTTTGTTTTTTGAAGCAAAGCTTTACTTAACCCGTAACTACGGACGTAAAAATATATTAATGCTAAAACAGATGTGGGGTCAAATTAACTTCTATATTTAAAAGGGTGTAGCAGATTAAAAATAGGCAAATAAACACATATATTTTTATTATAATAATTTAACACCATTTTTAACGTTAATTTTAAAAAACTCAATAGTATAATAAAGAAAATAAAGCTGCTATGGAACATAAACATGTATATACATGTATTGTCTTATACAAATTTTTGTTTTTTGACATATTCATATATTAGGTGTTATTAATATGGATAAAATAAGAACACAATGTAATATAAAAGTGTCTTTAAAGATATTAAGATTAAACTAAAAAATATAACAGAAAGGAAGAATATTAAATGCAGTACCTACAGACCTCACTTGTGCACTTCATTCAAATGGGAATTTTGCATATACAACAAAAGTAAAATGGTTTTCTTCTTTTATTTAAAGGATCTCCACTGCAGTTTTTATTTTTTTTTCAACATTATGTTTTTCTTTATTTGCAGTTCATGTTCGATACACATTCTTACTTTACGGTTGATAAGCATATTTTATATTCGTCACTTTATTTCTTGGATTAGCAGCTTCATTCATTCATTCATTTTCTGTTTTCGTGGTATATAAGCCGGATATCATAAATAATTTTTAACCAGAACTAACCAGAACTAATCATATACTAGGTAGATATTTAAAAGCTCCTTATTACACTTAATAAGTGTAACAAGTACCTACTTATCTCTAAAATGAAGCAAGTCCGGACCAATCTTAATAGGATTTTCTTAAAGAAATAACATCCTTAAGTTTCGTACCGTAGTTAGAAGAAAACAAATGACCCGAATTAAATTTTTTGAAAAAAAAACTTATCTAAAAAAAAAAAAATCGGTTGTCGGTTTACTGACGATAATTGAACGTGATAACATCGAAAGAATCATTACCTTTATTGCCACAATTATCGTTGCTATAAACAATTGACACCACATTCACTTTTTACTGCACCTCTTACTTGACGAAAACATGTAAATGTATTATTGTATAGCAGCTGTCCACGCGGACCGCTCACTCAAGTAGGAGAGAAACAGATGTCGAACGCTGCCGAACGCAGATGCCGATTGGTGCCTCTTCCGTGCTCTCGCTTGCACTTCAAGCCTTAAATTAAACGCGGCAGAGCAAAGTAACGGCGCATGGTAACGCCACATCATGAGTCATGTTTTTGGTGCGTTCAGCCGGCTCCATCGAATTATAAGACGTTGTTTGGAAAATTTAACATAAAAAACTTAATAAAAATTTTTTGGAACACATAGTTTAATATGTTTAAATGTTAATTATTCGTTTGCAAATCTTGATATTTAAGCAATTTTGTTACTTTTCAGATGATATAATACCGTAGTTATAATGAATTTTAGTTTTTGGGTTTCTTTAAAATAAGATCTTTTTAACCCACCCTGTATAGCGGTTTTATAGTTTTTTTATAAACTTTAGATACCTGTGCATAATTCCTATAAACTTTTTTTTCAATTGCAATAGTAACGTCAATATCGTATTTTTAAAACATATTTTTTTAAATTTAAGTAAACTGTTTTTTGGGACACCCTGTATAACATTTTTTATATATTAATAACTGGTTTGCAAATCTTCATATTTAAGCATTTTTCTAACTCTTCAGATGATATAATACCGTAGTTATAATAAATTTTAGTAATTAGGTTTTTAAAATAACATCTTGTTTACCCCTATAAATCGATTTTATACTTTTTTATAAACTATAGATACCTGTGCATAATTTCTATATACACTTTTTTCCAATTGCAGCAGTAACGTCAATATCGTATTTGAAATATATTTTTTGAATTTAAGTTAACTGTTTTTGGAACATCCTGTATATTATATATTTTTAAATGGTCATAATTGGTTTGCAAATCTTGATATTTTAGCAATTTTGTAACTTTTGCGATGATTTAATACCGGAGTTATGATAAATATTAGTTTTTAGGTTTTTTAATATAACATCTTTTTGACCCACCCTTTATAGCGGTTTTAAATTTTTAATTAAACCTTGGATACCTGTGCACAATTCCCATAAACAATTTTTTTCAATTGTAAATTACGTCAATATCGAATTTTTGATTAACTATTGTTGGGACACTCCGTATATGTTTTTGATATGCTGGTATAAACCTGCCCATATTATCGAGTGCCAGAATTTTATTTTAATACCTCAAATAGCAAAAATTTTGCAGCTAGTTATAATTTGATCATTTTTATTTTACTTGCTACACGCTAGGTAGAGAGTGCGGAAAAGTGTTTTTACACTTTTTCTTAAATCATTTTAGGCGATCTATAAAATAAGATAAAAATCATTTTTACAATTTGTTTCGTTTGCGAGAAACGATACATCAAGTAGACGTGGGGGTGAAAGAGAATTTTTTCTGTCATTTTTAAAAGTTTTTTTCGAAACATCTATATAGCTGTATACCAATTTCTTACAAATTTTCTTTAATATTAGTTGCAAAAAATTGTCGTAGCACATAAAAAATATAAAAAAATCCTTCAAATTTTGGCCAGATATACATAAACATCCTGTATATAAGATATACAAAATACTATAAAATTTTATAATAACTTTTTAAAAGCACTGTATAAAATATAATAATAAAAAAAAACAAAAATTGCCCAATTATAAGTATAATATCAAACAATTTAACCCTACATGTTCTGACCAGATGTACATAAGCATCCTGTACATAACACTGTTCAAAGCGCTAATATCCCTTTTTTTATTTTATAAGTCATACTTCATAAAAACCCTGTACATAACGGATTTTTTTATCATTACTGATTTTTGATAATTTGGCCAGGATTATTTAAAACATCCTGTTTATTATATTTTTTTATTTAACTATAAATATAAAAAAATTTAAAATGCTATATCCAATTTTACCAATTACTGTATTTTTTTTATTTTAATAACACTTTGTATAATGTATAAAATAGCTTAATTAATATACCTAATATTAAAAACCCCGGTATTACTTATTTTTACTGCACGTATGTATGTAATATACGAAAATGGTTCCTTAAGAAATTAATCTATTAAAACCAACCAAAACCCAAAACAAAACGATGAAGACAAAAATAAAAATTAAATCAATACAGCGTTTAATAACCTTGCTGACACTTCTACAAATGTATCAATATTAATTACAAAAAAATGTAATATGAAGTTTTGGTGTTGCAAATTTTAATTTAATAACGCTTTTTTATTACAAGGATGCCGTTTACCAGAACTAACCCCCATAAAGAGAAAACAAGTTATATACGACTGTCCACGGATAGGGTAAGAGGACAAATGGACCAAAAATTAAATTTTTTGAAAAAAGTCATTCTTCATAAATAATGTTTGCTTAAGATTTAAATAAAATTCGCAAAAACCTAGAAAACATGATATCGGGTGAACAACCTTTATTTTTCATTTTTAAGCAAAATTTTATAAGAAGAAATTATTTAGAATAAAACTTGTTATCAATAAAAACCATAACACAAAATTTTACGAAACTCCATAATTTGGCGAAAACGCCTTGATTACATTTGTTTACAGCTGAAAAATTGTGTTTTGTAGGAATTTGGAGTAAGCAGGTGTTTGAAAAGCAAATTCTGATTGTTTATTGGGTTTTTTGTAAAATAATTAATTTTTGATAACCCCAAAAGCAATTTTACAAAAAATTTTATGCTCCTGTAACATTATTAAAGTCATTTAAAATGCTATTCCTAATAAATTTTCTAAATGATATTTTGCTTAAAAATGAAAAAAAAGGTAGTTTAGTCTTGGACGAAAATCATGTTTTTTAAGTTTTTGCGAACCCTGTATACAAAATTATCATTTCAATTGCAGTAGCCATGGCGGCGCCCTGGCTACTGCAATAGAAAAGTAAAGCTTAAAAATTTTATGGAAAAATGTGTTAAAGTAAATAAAAGAGTTATCTACTTTGCATGCGTATTATTTACTTGTTTGATAGCGCAAATTTTGTTAAATAACTTTTAAAAAAATTCCATACGGGAATTCTGTTTTGTGCCCAAAGAAAGTAGAAACAAAGAGAAAATCAATCTCTAATCAGAGAAGTGGCACAATTTGAAGCCGTTTTATTGGTCTACAAGTCATGAGCACAAGGAAAATTGGCAATATTCGGGCAATGCTCATGACCCAAAATCTCGCTGTATTCAGTTGATAGCCGAGCTAGGTAAAGTAGGTAAAATATTGACTTGATATTATTAAACCACACACAAAGTTATTACAATAGAAGTGCGAGATGGCTGTTTTTTTACCAAATATTTTTTAATAAACCCATAATTTCTAGCAGACTTATTTTTTTAACAAAAATAACATTAGGATTTAACATTGCTAATCCGTGGCTTAACATATTACCAGCTGCAGGTATGTGCCATTTTTTAATAGGTTGGCGTATGACAACTGTTTCTCTCTCCTCTTTTATCCTCATTGTTTTTGCCACGTTTGGAATACGGCTTTGGCTTTCTCAATACTCTTAATTTGTATGGTCAAATATCGTTTAACCCATTTAGAAACTTAAAGTAAGAAAAATTGTTAATATTAAATTGGCCTTAGAGCGTCCACAGGATGTTCCAGAATATGTTGAGAATCTTCCGTATTTATACAGGAGACAAAAGAATAATATGAGAAGTTTATTTAATTGTGATTTCTACAGCCTTTCCTTACAGGGATATGTGCCTTTAAAAACCGACAAACTTTTTTATAATACCTTATACAGGGTTATTTTTAAGTCGCTACTAAGTTCTTTTCGAGATACTGGGTGGTAAATTTTATTTATTTTTTTATTAACTGTCCTACCACAAAATTTGGTAAACTTCCTTTGACCCTTACATTACGTTTTTTGGCGTAAAAGTTTAAAAAGAATCTAGCAGTAGCGATCAAACAAAATTTGTATTGATTTGAAAAAAAATAGTTCGCCACTGCTTGGATCAATATTATTTTTAAAAGACACATTTACTTTAAAGTAAATTTTGGTTTTCTTAATCATTTTTCGTACAACAAATGGCAATATTGCTAAAATCTCAAGTGGTGTTTTGTACGTAAAATTCGTTTTTGTCTAATTTTTATTTAAAGAAGTGTTAAATACCTACATTATTAATACATTTATTAAACATTCATAATTTTTTAACCCTACTTTAATACCCATTAGACCATTCATCAAAATGGCTTTTATTTAAACAAAACGTTTTGTCGTACGGAAAAATATCTAGGGACTTTAAATTAAACTAGCTTTTGCCCGTCGCGCCGCTTCGCACGCGTTAAATTTTATTTAACCAGATTTAGATTTAATCAGAAATAACCAAAACTAACCAGGAATAACCAAAACAATTTTCCTTTTCCTATACCAAATAGGATTTGCAATGTAAGCGCAAAAAAATGTGTTTATTTACGACTTTACAATAGAAATCTTGAAATTATTAGTGGTTTTCTAAAATATTAAGTATCTCATTATACATAAAAGTCTTTCTCTTAAATCACTTTATCTATTTAAAAAAACTGCATTAAGTAGTGATAAGTATTGCAAAAAATTATTTATTCGATGAAAAAGCAGTGGCGTACTATTTTTTTCTTGAAAAAATTAATTACAAGTCTTGTTTAAACGAAGAATTTTTTTAATATTTACAACAAACAATGGTATGGTCAAAGAACGTGTATTAAATTTCGTGGAAATATATAAAATAATGGAGAAGTAGTGATTACAAAGGGATTTTTTCTTAAAACTTTAACACCCTTTATCTCGGGAAGAAAGCATTTTCGAGCTTATTTTTTTTTATTTTTTTATATTCTTGCATTCTATACAGTGTTAAAAAATTACCAACTTAAACCGTGCATAGTACTTTGTGTAATGCAATATATTTTTAAAATAATAAAAATACTAGTTAGAACTATGTTGTCCTTGAAAAAAATAAGCATTCTTTACTCTGCCAAGGTCGACTAACCCTGACACAATAGTGCTAATTATGTTTACACCCACTACAACAAAGAAATTTATATAGTATTTTTGTTAAGCTTAACTCTAAGTTAAGAAAAAGGTATTTGTGTTCAATGCCGATAAATTGAAGCGTTTTCGACAAAAACACAAAGACTTTTCATTAAAAACAGTTTAGTATTTAAAATATTCTATACCCTAAACAAAGCACCTGATTTTATTAACACCCACATATTATATTGTAGTATGACTATGTATATCGACAACTGAATAGCCGAAACCGCGTAACCGCTGAAAGAATTTTTAAAGATAGTTAAGGAGCATTACACTTTTTAAAATTTTTAATAATTTTTTTGTATACAAAATATGTGTATTCTGATTACGTCATTACCCCTACTTGGTATGACTAGATTTTCCCAATATCATATGCTACTGGGCCAAACCGTAAAGGGCTCATTTCTGAATTATAAAATTTTAAAATTTTACTATTTTTATTGTTTTATTAGATACATATTTTTGCCTACGTCCTTTGGTCAAATGTTGTATTTGACCTCTTTAGCCAACAAATTGAACTCTCTCTCTCGGATCTCAGTAATTCTGGGAACTATGCCATTGGTCCATTTATGTGCCAAACTATTGAACTTAAAAACAGTTATGTAGCGTCAATATAAATTAACGTCGATATCAGTTCCGGATTAACCTATAAGCAAATTAAGCAGTTACCTAGGGCATCACGCAGTGGGGGCACCACAAAGGGGGCACCCAGCAGAAAGATTAGAAAAAAATACAATAAGGCGTTAAACGCAAAGTAAATTTGGCTTGTGTCTTAAAAAGGCGATGACCTTTGTTTTTTGCTCCTCAAAAATTTACGAACGTGAAAAAGTTAGGAACTTTTGTTTTTTTTGGCAAAGGTTTAAACAAAAAGTTCCTGTTTAAAAAAGGTAAGGACCTTTTTTGCTCTTCAAAATTTTTAAAGGTATCATGGGTAATGGAACCATAGGAGTGGATTGCTTAGGGCATCAGGTACTCTTAATCCTGCACTGGCCGATATACAAATTTTAATTTTTAAGACTTTTTTTTTTTTTGTTTAAGAAGATCTGCAAGGTTTATGAAGGCCAAAAGGGTGAAGCACACTTAATTTCTATGTTTTGTATTTGCCCTGCAAAACCCACTAGTTATATTAGTGTGTACCCAAAGACTACTTTAAAATAACAACATTGACCTCAACATTAATTAAAGAAACTACGTATTGTCATTCTCTCAAAAAATTTTGACACGTTAATATTTCTATATTGTTATTTATTATCTACAGAAATTTTATAAACTCTGGTCGTCATATGATGGAGGTACCCTATAAAGATCTTCATTAATTCCATAGTAGTTTGGAGTCGCTGCACAATCTACGTTAAACCACCAATCGCAAACTCTTGCAAACTGATTAAAGATGGTTCCATTGGGGCAGAGAAAGCTGAATTTTTGACCATTTGGTAGACACCAGTGCCAAACCTATAAAATAATATTAAAATTATTAAACACAAACCTAAAATACAGTAAAAAAATAGGGAATACTGTATATTGAAACATTTCTAATTTAAAATTTTTGTTTTTCTTTTTTTAAATGTTGGATAACCACATTCTAGATCAATATATTATATCATTCCATATAATTATATTCGGAAAGTTTTATCCAAAGTATAGTCCTAAAGGAAACATCTGTATAACATGGACAAAAAAACAATTAATTTGTGGGAGATTTGCTAAAATCGATTTCTAGAGATCATTATTTAAACTAGACAGGACATTGATTAAGTTGTTTAGTATATTAGTTACTTAATCCCTAAAGTTAGGGTTTCAAAAAACATAAAACCCATAATTTTTAACAAATTTATCAGATTTCTAAACTAAAAGAATATTATTTAACTTATTGTAAATATTGTTTAATATAATCTCTAAAAGATCAGAGTTGTTTTAATATTATTATTTTGTTTGCTAATGTTTTAATATTAAAAAATGGAATCTTACTTGACACTGTGCTTCTGGATCACTATAATATCCCGGAGGTCTTTGTTCACACCTGAATGACAAGCCTTGTGGGACTTCATGATAAACTGGATAATCTTGTCCGGGGATGTAACCATCAAGTTGCTACAAATAAAACCCAATAAAAATCGTCAATATTTTAAATTATTATCATTTTTTATTTTTTAGATTTATAAGTAACTAAAATTACGTAAGAGAAGCCAAAAAAATGTACTAAAAAATAGTATTAATTAAAACAAAAATAAAGTATAGCGTAAATATAACAGCTTGTTAAACAAACAAAGGTATAAAAGCTGATTATCATTTAGGGGTTTTTATCCGTGAGTCGTCGTCACCCATCGGCTGACTGTTGGGGTGCATGCATATTTGAATTAGAAACCTGACTTTTGGTGGTACCAATCGTAAATTCATGTAGGAAATGTTGGTAAAAAGTCGTCACCTAGAGAAAACATTAAATTGACGGCCAAAAACACATTAATTTTTAGTCCGCTTACCCTAACCCATGACTCGCAGGTGTGAATCTCAAAAGTCAACGCCTTTTCACCCAGGGTGAAAAAACACTTTGTGGAAATCGACCATAAAAGATGCCTAAAATGTATTTAATGAAAAAATACTGTAATTCAATTGTTTAAAGTTACAAAACATTTTTTTTGTTTTAATTTATGTTAAATTTTAAAGGAAAAGTGATTCCAAAAACTTTTTGTTGCATTTGATAATAGTCTAAATCACAATAAATTAAAAACCGTAAAATGTAACTAATGTTTAGCCGTTTTACTGTAAGTATAAGTTGTGTAATAAATTAAGGAGTTTAAAAAATATATATATACATTTGTAAAAAAGAAGGTAATAGTAATTTTCCCCAAAACAAAAACGCGTTATTTTTAATATAGAGGGTGTTGAAACCATTTAAAAAATGTTTTTTAATATTCGTATCTTCAAACCGATTTTAATAAAATTTGTCAATACAATTTATTGAAAAAAGTGCTATTTTAGCCCTAACTCAATTAAATTTATTAAGCTTAGTGGCGTTTTGGGCGGCAGAAGTTAACAAATAATTCTGACAAAAAAATGTATGCACTATCTTTTCGCTTTAATACACTTCCCAACAAAATTATCGCACATCCCTAAAAATTTTTTATAGCCGTAATATATAAATAATTTAATTTAAATGACCATATCTGTATTAATATTTAAGTTATTAAGACAATTATATAAAAAAAATATATTGGTAAAAGGTAAAGCTATAACTTTGGCTTGACAGTTGTTATTTACTGGTAATATTATATCCTATAAGGTAAATACAAATTTTGGAAAAAATTGAATAATCTTTAATCGCCCTGTATGATGTGTTGTTAAAAGGAAGTAATCCCATTTGTAAATAAATAGCATCGATTAAGCGATTAAAACTTATTCATTGATTTTACAATTTTGTATGTATTGTTAGCAATAAATACCAACGGTTACGCCAAAGTTATTGCTTGACCTTTTCATAACATTTTCTGTTTTTAATTGTCTTGGTAACCTTATTATTAAAAAGATATAACCATTTAAAATAAAGCATTTTTGTATTGAAGCTAATGGAAAAAAATTGAGCATGTGCGATAATTTAGTTGGGTAGTGTATTTATATACTAATTTTTTTGTAATTTGCTTAGGATTCGGGGAAAAAAATCAGCTTAATTGCATATCCCTGGACCATCCAAAAAACATATTTGTTCAAGATCTGAATGGGAAGCGATCTGCACCGCCATCTGTTTACCGGATAAGAACTATATTATATTTAATATAGTTCTTTAACAAAGGTATTGCTACAGGGTTGACTAAAAAATTATAGTCAATGCTATATTTAACACTTATTACACACTCTGTATAATGGCAAACCCTATTTTTTTTTAATACATGCCAAGGCTGGTAAATAAAATATGTATGTTTAAATTATACAGAATGCACCAACAAACTTTTTTTTTTCTCATGGCTTTATTTATAAAATTGGAGACAACAAAATTCAGTGATATATTAATAATCTCATGTAGAGTAAAAAAATAAATATTTCCATTATTCAGAGCGTGTCAAAAATTTTGTGTTTTTTAAAATTTAAATATAGCCTTGATCATAATGTCTAAAGCAACCCTTCAGCAACTTTTGATTAAATACTATTTTTAATATAAAATAGTTTCTGCCGCATTAACAGATGGGTGTATATCGCTTCCTATTTGGATCTTGGACTATATGAAATAATTATATAAACACTTTGAACAATTTCTTTGTTTGGATTTTTATTTATTGTAGTATTTGTTAGTGCTGTTACATATTATTCAGAAATAAATATTTTAAAAAATATGTCCTAAAAAATTTTTGGGTGTGCTTATATTATGGTTTAGGGATATGGAATATGTAGGATTTATTATTTTTCTCTTAAATTAAGCAAGCTACAAAAAATATTAGGAGACAAAAGGCAGTATTTTCATTTGCCTGTTTTAAATAAAATATAAAAATTGTGTATAAGTCAATGCCGCACCTACATTTTTTGGTTGGAAATATTTGTTCAGGTATCACTCAGGATGGCACTGGACTTAAAAAAGTAATTAAGTTGGCCCTAACTAGGCTTATAACAGTGTATCGGATTAAAAAATCTTTAATCATAATATTAAAAAGCCGAAATAAAATTTAGCACCCTATATCTTGAAAACAATGTAAAACGGACCTAATTTCTAATGAAACTTTTGGGTCTGGTAAAAATTAGGTGTCCAGGAATTTTGCTTTTTTCCAATTTTCAAATTAAAATGGTTGGTTTATAGAACAGTTTAAAATAAAAACATCTTTGGATGGACCGCTTTTTGGTTCAAAAAAATATTAAAAGTACGAATTTTGTTACACTTTGATGCTAAAGCTTCCTATTATTACCCATTTAATCAAAAATGTTTAGAGAATAGTATATAAATACATAGTTGTTTTATTAACTTTGGAAATAGTCCTTTTTGTCTCGTTTTAGAAAGTATATGACTAGTCGCAGACATGATTTAAAAATAAAAAAAATGATTTAACTAACCAGAACTAACCTGACCACCACTTATAATTCATTTTCGGAAAAAAATATTCAAGTGATTTCCAAGTACCAACAGGACATTAGGTCAAAAATACTTGCCAACACTGTACAAAGACCAGTTATGTTTAGCATCGCCTTCTAGATGTTAGAATTGTACTAACGGCTCATAAAATAGTACAATTATTCAAAACATCTAGAAGGTGGTGAATGTTTAGATTTTGTTGTCAAGTGTCATAGAGGTGTCATCCTTATTTAAAATCAAAAAATCGAAAAAGAAAATTTTTATAGAATAAAACTCGTTCATCGTCACTTTATTATATTAAAAATAATTGACGATTAAACAATATTCTTATAAAATTTTCTTGAAAAAACGATAATTCTATGGATACTTAATCTTTACTAGAACAATTTTTTTACAGAATCAGCTTAGAAATACACCATCCATTTTTTCTAATTAGAAGACACCTTGTATACCTTTATTTACTTTTTAAAATGTAAAATGTGCCTTTACAACTTCTTAACAACATTGTTTACTACCCAGTATATTTTGTTTTATTTTTACTATTACTATTTGTATTTAAATAAAACCAGTAACGTAAATATTCCTTATACTATATATTCTGCACAAAATACATCTTCTGCTACGCCATTGTCGAAAATATTCTCGTTGGCGGATACAATATTTTATTACCCCCGTAGGATTTCCACATGGCTTACTGTCCTAATTTTAAATATTTGGAAAAGAAGATGAATTTGTTGTATCACCTGTTTGTATTGTTTCGCTTTGTTGCATAATAAATCATGCATCACTGGGTCATGGCAGAATGGGTTGCAGATAATAATTCCCGGCCGGTGTGAAAAATCCGTATTGTCAATAAAAAATGGTTTATGTTTTGTTTTAATTTGTTTTTAAACTATGATGAGTGTGATGACATCCAGACTGGGTTTATTATTTAATAGTGTTATTATATTCAATTTATGCAATGGGTAATAATACTATGGAGCAATTTAAGAACTTTCCTTAGATTACTAGAATTTATAATAAGTTATTTTCAAAGAAAACTTACTTAAATTATTTAAAGTTATGCCTTTAAGATGAGAGAATCCTCTAATATTGCATTTTTAAGGGACCAAAAAAATGGAATACGAACGCAAATATGTAATTTCTCTATAAATACAGTGTGTCTACATAAGTTGGTGTAAAATGAAAAAAATTCTATTCGTCGTCTTACAAAAAAAAGTTATCCCCTATTAAAAGTTCTGCATGGTCCCTTACGTAAAAGACAACCACCAGATATTAAACCCTATTAGTCATCTACAAAGGTTTGGCAAATGTGATTTTTGCTCAAAAGTAAAGTACCCGTATTTTTGCTAATATCAAAAATTGTAATGAAGAAAAGATGTTTAGAATTAAAAATTACTTGTAAATATGCAAACTTGTTTTTTTAAGTGAAAAAACATTTTTCTTTCATTTTTTTGTGAATGGTATCGATGAAAATTTAAGTTTGTACTTTGGTACAATACATTTTATAATTATAATACAATAAAACCCTCCAATAGCGACCACCCGCGAAAAGACAAAAACTGGTCGCCAAGGAGGAGAAGCCGTTTAAAAGAGAACACAGAAAAATTAAAGCAACTGATCTATACATTGCAGATACATTGTTTATATACATATTAAATATAATTTTAAATAATTGTCAATAATTTCAAATTGTTAGAACCATTAATGAACACAATGACATCAGGTTGAATACTTAGTAGTAATAGTATACTAGTTGTAAAAACTAATTTTTTTATTTTTTAAAATAAGTAAAAAATATTTATTTCTTTATGCTTTTTAATTTATTTTAAAAGAATCCAGATTTATATTTATTAAAAGCTGAGAAATAATTGTGGACGTGTCAAAATTATTTTTATTAATAAAAAAGTTGCTGAATCTCTAGAACTTACACAGGCTTCATATACTCGAAACTAGAAAAACTTTAGGTTTTCCCTTTTCAGATTTAGAGTTAGTGATACTTTTATTTATTTCTTGTATTTTTTCAATATAGTATTTGATGGTCAGTTCTCCATTTTCTGTAGGCACATCATTATCAATAAAGGCAAAAAAATAGTTGTGCAAGTGGAATATTGTCCCCTAAAACCGTTTGCATCAATATTACATACGAGTCCGATTTTAGCTAAGCATTTTTTTATTGTCATCCGTTACTACGCCAAACCACTGTAACTAGAGTTGTTATTAAAGGAACGGAACAGTTCTTACGAGCATGTTTAGAGGTAGCCTGTTCAGTGAACCGTTCTTTAAAGAGAACTAAACAGTCTGTTCTTTTCGAACCGAACGGGTGAAGAACGGACGCGCGTTTTAGTTTTTGTGTTCTCTGTTCCCACTGGTTCTGTGATCTGCGTTCGGTCGAGTGGACCATATTGGCTGGAAGAAAGTCGATCCTGGCTTTGAGCTTAAAGTGCTTGAACTGTTCACTCTAACGTTCGCGGTGCGATGTGGTTTATAATTGATGAACGGCCTAATTTGTCCAGTCTCCACCTCATTGTCAAGAACTTGTTAAAAAGAACAGATGAACAACTGAACAGATTTACGGAACCTGTTCTTGGGTAGGAAGGGAACTGTTCGAACCTGTTCAGCTTTCTTGCCTGTTCTTTAACAACTCTAACTGTAACCCATATCAAAACGTTGGTAATGATTATGTTTTTCTGTATTTCTTAAAGAGAACAACCACTGTCTATACAAGTTTAAAACCTTTTAATAAAGGAGCTTTCGTAGATCATTTGAAAATTTTGGATAATGCCTTGTTCCAAGGGTTGGCAATGTAAGGATAGTCTGGGGTAAAAAAAATAAATTAAACATTATCCAATGTAATCTTGTCGTACTATTTTTCTATTACACTTTTTCAAATTTGTGGAGCCATGACATCATAATGTCTCCTGTCATTCATGCCTTACTGTTAAAAAGCCATCCAAGGAGCAACATCAAGGATTTTCGTTTTTGCCTATGATAAGTGGTTCCTGCTTATCACCATCCATATTTCCACAGAACAAAATTGTGTATGCCACTTTCGTTAATTATATCTATTATTTTTTTATTGAGTGGCGTATCCTTTTTCCCGCTATACTCGAGTGTTTCAAAACAACTCTAATACCACGGTAAAAAAACTTCCCAAGCAGGAAAAATCAATAAGCAGTAGGCAACACTAGGTAACACATAAAAGATTTAAAATTGAACTAAATATTAAAAGTAAATCTACCATTAAGAAATTAGTACTCTTATTATATTTTTTAATAATGGTTAAATTTTATTGCTCTTTATTTAGGGTGATGATTATCATTGACGGGTATTTAGGATATTTTGATGTTGGGTGCCCGGTATTTTAAAAAATGGGTCAGTATAAGGAGGTATACAAGAACGGGGGTTTCCATTTAACTAAGGACAGGAAATTTAAAATTTTAATTCTTAACTTTTTTACTTTTCACAATTAACGAAGGCTGAAAGCCTAACGTACCGTGGGTGTCTTAAGCAAGGTATGAGAAAGTTTAATAACACTGAACTTAAATATTTAAAGAATTGGAGGAAAAGGGAAGCTCTTTGCGGGTAACAGGTCCCTCTAAGAATAAAATAAACTCTGGAAATAAAATATTATTTTTATTTTTTTTTAATAATTTTTGATATTATCGATAATACGGTATTTTACTCCTGACAAAAAATTACATTTTTGACCAAACCTCGTAAATGACTGACATAAATTGGATAATTGATAATTGCCTTTTGAGTTTTGGACCAGGCAAAACTTTTTAAAAAGTAGGTAACTTTTGTCGTAAAATTAGTAACAATAGGTTTCTGTTATGACGCCAGCTTAAGAAGACACACTGTTAATTTCCTCTACAGAATAAATAAGTCAAGGCAACGAAGCAAGATAAACGATAACAAAAGTACTTTTAAACATCGTGTTCTTAAAATTTTCAAGATTATTTTCATATGAAAATTTACAAGACGATAATTGGGTTAAATAACTGGACTTGAATTCTATGTTTTCGGCCACTGTGCTCACTGCAACCTGCACATGTTTATTGTGAATCTTCCGTAAGCTTAAACCACGCTGTAATTTGAACTTCTTTATGAAACTTGACAGATATAAAACTGGCTCCTCACCGAGCTTTGCAAATTGCAGGAACCAATAGGGATTGACAGTAACACCATAAATGTTCTGCAGTGTCTTTTTTTTCTGAAAGAACCTACATAGGTTTTCTTTTGCCGGACTTATTGCTTTAAGATGTTTTTTAAAATGATTTATTTATTGTAACCCAGCAAACACTATTTGCCGGCAATGTACATTTTTCATATTGGCATTGATGGTAAAGCATTGGCAATTGGTGGCAATATTATGCCAACAT
This sequence comes from Listronotus bonariensis, assembly GCA_014170235.1. Classification (NCBI taxonomy): domain Eukaryota; kingdom Metazoa; phylum Arthropoda; class Insecta; order Coleoptera; family Curculionidae; genus Listronotus; species Listronotus bonariensis. Next base: position 27,240 of record JACEGR010003330.1, read on the forward strand.
CTAATACGCATTAAAAAGTTAACCCTAAATAAACACTCAATTTTCAATAAATTTTACATGCAGGCGAATGGCCGGCAAGCATACAAAAATGGCGGCATACCAATCCTGATTAAATAAAGCATGCCTTTTAGTTGCAGGCAAATAAATATTTGATTTTTGAAGGCAAACCTTCAACGCATAGTCATACTTTTCAAACCATATTATTAACATTGGTATTTAACTAACATTCGAGCAATTTTTTTGATCTGTTTTATTTATAATGGCGGCTAAACAACATTATTTTATGTTTTTTACATAATTTAAAGGAAACGGCCTTTTCCTAACATTTTATTGATACAAATCATGCAAATAAAAATTAAGCCAAACAAAATGTTTATTATGTATTTTGGAGAGAATAAAAACAAAATGATGGTAAAATTAGCTAGGTTACTTTCGACCGAAGGTGACAAATTCAAATTTCCCGGTTAGCCGAAATACAAGATTTGACAATTTGACAGATGAGACAACCTTGCTTTTGTTTGGCCGCTTTGTGCAATTGTTTTCTACGTGGTTTGCTAGCTTTATAGTTTCTTTTTTAAAGAAAAGAGTTTTTAGTAGACATAATTAAGTGTATTTATTACCTAATTAGTGTGTGTTGTGTAATTAATTGGTGATGGCTAGTCAAGAAGGCGGGTTATTCAAGTAGACTGTTAGGAGCTGTAAACATTTTGTTTAAAACCTTTTAAATTTGTAGTTACCTAAAAAAATTATATGAAATCAGGGAGTTGCCTTATTAAAAGTTTTAAGGACGTGTTAATACAAAAAATTATATATATTTAATAGTTTTTTTGACATTTAGCTCCTTTAAAATATTTTTCCCTATGTTTTGGATCTGAAAATTGAGTGTAAGTGTCCCTTAAACACTTACTATTTTAAAGTGTTTTCTTTTGATTTACTATCTTTTTTAATTTTATTACGTACTTTTTATTTTTTTTTTTTTGGTTTATTGTTACGGTATAAATTTTTATATTATGTCATTTTTTTATTGATAAAGTTTTCCTGCCTTTTTTCTCATTTTATTAGAAAATTCTAAATATGTTATTTAACTTTTGGGACATACAACTTATAAAACTTGCAATATTTATTTAATGATAAATGCCATTATCCCAAACGCATTTTTTTGCCAATTACTTATTAATGATGGATGCCATCATCCTAAACGCATTTTTTGGCATAACTTATTAATGATGGATGCCGTCATCCTAAACGCATTTTTTCATCATAAATTATTAATGACGGATGCCATCACATTATCTGCAACACGTGGCCTAATAACGGCCAATTGCCCACTTTCGCGTCTTTTGATACCTTTTTGCCAATGCCTTGCCATTAAAGAGTGTTGGCAATGCCAGTAAATTAAATGTACAACGCCGGCAAAAAATGTTATATGGGAATAACAAATGTAATTTGTTACGTATGTTGGTGGCAGTGTTATTTTACAAAATATTAAGTAACTATTCCTTAATAGCCTTTTACAAAACAATGACAATATTTCTGACGTTATTTCTTTCCCCAGTATGTAAATTGTTTACTTTAAGATTTTATAAATTATTGAAAAACAACTTTGGCTGGAACTATAAGCTATACATCATTAACTTATATTTATACAATGTGTCTACTTCGCTACGATGAAAAAAGTTTTTATTATTAATTTTACGACAAACAAGTTACCATTTATAAAAAGTTCTGTATGGTCTAAAACCCAAAATGCAAGTATCAAATATATATTTTTTTAGTGGTGTACGAGGTATCTAAAAAAATATGACTTTGGTTTGAATACCGGTATTTTTAACAATATCCAAAATTGTTATATAAAAAAATTTTGGTATAAAAATATTTTTTAAAAATGCAAACTTGTTGATTTAAAAGAAACACATTTTTACTAATTTTTTTTTATGCGATAACAGTGAAAATTTAAGTTTGTACATTAGCGTATACTTGTTTTGAAATGTGATATACTGGTTAAGCAGGTAGGTATTGGGATATCGTCGAATAAAGCAACAAAAAAGGATGTATGTGACTAATCCAATCAAATGTGTTTACATGCAGGTATTCACGTTAGATTGTCTCTTTTCTTTACATTGCCTATGTGTTATGGTATTTAGCTGATTCTGTATAAAGAAAGCTTAAGAACTCATAAACCCCCAAACATTTTTTTATCACACATTTTGACAACAAAAACAAAAGTTTTTTTTGTTGCACATTTAAAAGGTATTTTTAATCCTAAGAAAATTATGAAAAATAAAGGTACTTTCCTTTTAAGCAAATTTCATATTTTTAGAGATACCTCTCGTATACTACTGAAAAGAATTGGTATCTGATGATTTTAACTTTTAAATACTTTAGAACTTTAAATAAGAAATAACCTTTTTTCGTAAAATTAAAATAAAAATATTTCCATGTACTTAGTAGAAACGCTTATATTATGCAGGTAGAAAAATATAAGCAACTCTACCTGTTTTTCGGTTTTGGCTTGCCTCTGTTATTTTTAAATATATCAAAAAATAATGTTTTTTCTATTCTTATTAAGGTTATTGAAGCTGACCACTTTTCCACTTTTTATATGTAAAGTTATTGCAGGGATACTTGAAAGCTAAGTATTAAAACCAGATTTATTTTTTCTTGACATTATCGACCTTATGATTACTCTTATTCATATTTTCTTAAAGGATTGTACCCTTTACTCCAATAAACAGTGTTTTAATCCAATCTCTAATCATGACTTTAAACACAAATGAAAGGTAAACAAATATCTTTTTCAGGACCCCAAATTAATATTGATTGGGGCACCAAAAATCTGGATTAGTTCTGCAGAGATATCTGATAGGAAGTTATAACACCTAACTAAAAAAAAATCCTTTAAGTTTTCATGTATGGTCCAGACATATAATTGTTATTATATTATTTCTTTTCTGAAAAACTAAGCAAGCTAAGTAAAAATAATTAAAAAAAAACAAAAAGTCATATTTTTGTTTCCTTTATTTAAAAAGAAATATAAAAATTGCGAAAATTTCATTCGCGTATATTAGTTATGTTAAGAATATTTGTTCATGTGCCACCTTTGGCGACACTGGACCTAATTAATTTAAGTTAGGGCTAATGAAGTTCCTTATTGTTTTTAATTACGTTGTCAAATTTAATTAAAATCAAACAATGAGAAATATTTAAGATAATAATAAAAAAACAAAGTTTTTATAGTAGTTTAACACAGTAATAAATAAGTTTTTTTTTATCGCAATTAGGAAATACTCAATATAATGACAGTTTTTAACTCGGTTTTTCAAAATCGCATACCCCAGTAATATTACCAACCTGAAATATTTATTTAAACCAAAATGTTAAAAAAGGTAGAAAATCTTTTAGGTTACGACTCTTAATCAAAATCTATAAATACAAAAATGGAAAGAAATGACCAGGGAAACAAATTAATTTTAAACATAATTCTCTATGTATCCCAATAAGTAAATGTTATACTTACACCAATTACATACTGTATCAAAAGTAATCCGATCGATGCAAAAGACACATATTTTAACGAATACATAATTGAATTTATTGCACTTTAATACAATAAGAAGCTAATTACCCTCTTATAGGCTATTAAGATGTTTGGGAAACAATGAACATCACAATTTTGCTACATAGTTTTTATACGGGAAGATTAGGCAACATATTCTTCTGTGTAAGCAGTGCAATGTCTTTATTCACATAGATATATCTGTTTTCGAATAGATCTGCAATGAAATGTAACGCATACAAAAGAGTAATTTGATAATTTTTAAACGATTTTTTGAGTAATATTGGCGTTTGGTTTGTAAAGAGGACTCGGTTGACATATATCTTATTTAAAGTGTGATGTTATTTTTATTTTCAGTTATTTTACAATTATCCTTAATATTTTATTTTTTTTTAAATAGTATTTTTTTAAACAATAATCCACTTTTGTCCAGTACATAAAATAGTTTATAATTTCTTAATAGAAATTTTCTTAAAATCTAAATTGTTTTTTTTTAAATGTGCAGTGTGTCCAATAAATTTATCGTCATATGAACATGCGTCATAGTTTTTCAACTACGACGTGTTAAAAAATTGAAAAACATATTTTATAATAACTTGTATATACCAATTTAGATATTTAAAAAATTTAAAAGACGTCTCTTACTCATTTTTTAGCATACAAACAATAATTAATTTTTCCCAGTATCGTTAATGAGGGGTTTGGGCAAATATTTTTTTTTTTAGAAAAAAATAATATGTTACTGCATATTCTTAAAACAAAAATATTTTTTTGGATTTACGTACATAATAATATACATAGTTAATGGTTATATGACTGTTTTTATTACCAGTACGGTTACGGTACGTGTAAATAAATACAAACAATTTTTTAGCATGGCCAATTTGTATCTAATTCTAGTATTTGCTGCTAATTTTTTTTAAATATCTGAAGTGGTACAAATGTTATTAAAAGATATATATATTTTTTTAATTTTTAACACCCCGTATTTTAAAAACTAAGGCCGTGTTTCCACGGGCCACTTTTTGAAGTTAATATGGGCCACAAAAAGTGGTTGGTGTGTGGTTTACTGTCGCCAGCTTTTAGTTCCATTTCAAACAATGCTAAAATTTTACTCCTTTTACACGGTCGTTTTGACAACCACAATTAAACTTCTGTCGCCGATTCCGCCCACCAACTACAAAATAAATGCAGCGGCTGGACGAACTACTTTTTGTGGTCGTATCGGCTACTATCAAACCACTTTTTATGGCCCATATCAACTTCAAAAAGTGACCTGTGGAAACACGGAATAAGAGGTTCAGGACCATGGCACAATGAATACAAAAGGTAGGATCAACAGCGATTCCAAATTGGTTCGCTTCGCGCATGACGTAGCAATGTGACTATTTTCCGCGCGATATTTAAATTAAAGCGCTAAGAAAGCCTGGTAATGTTTGTGAATTATGGTCATTTTTAAATATAAGGGCGAGTTTAGAAAAATAAGTTTTTAGGATAATACTACTGTAAATCTAAAAATGTAATATTTGATGTTAAAATGTTAATATTAGCCTAAACGTGACTTATGTAATTTTGTTTTTTAAGATATTCTTATTATATGTTTTTAGTAAATTTTAAAGATTTCAAGCAACACATGTTTTATTTCTATATAATATTTACGTCATAGAGATGAAAGAGGTGAGCTTAATAAGCTTCATAAAAAAATTAGGACTGTCAAAAAAAATTGTTATTTAATTTTCCCTTTTCTGTTATCAGTATTTTAGGTCGACAAGAGGTGTTTCCTTTTCTATTCATAAGATCGTTAAATTTATATATAATGATTTTTCTCGTTGTAAATTAAAGAAATTTCCTTAGATTTGGAAAAAAACACACCTAAACGAGATTATTTACGCAATATTGTAACTTTACATCTGTAATGTAAATAAAGGTTTAAAAAGTAACTTTTAAACCTTTTTTACCCAAAATTTTAAAAGAAGGTATAATAAAATACGATAAAAAATATTTGACAACCAGTAAACTTTATTATATCTATCATTACAACTTGGTAAAATACATGAAAAATGTAAACCTAAAACATGAATTAAAATAATATGATATTAAATAAAAAAATTATTAACAAATGTAATAACTTTTTAAACAACTTCTCTCTCTTAAATATGAGACATAGTAAATGATTCTAGTATACAGGGTATCTTTAAAGGGTACGGAAAAACTGCTGCCACAAATTCCTAAGGTTAAAATACAGGGTGTCTCTGAAAGGTGCAGAAAAAAACTACCTTAAATTCCTGAGGCAAAAATATGACAATCCAACCCAACTTACCTTAGTCCAAAAATGGATGATTTAGGAGATACAGGATGTAAAATATTTTGGTTTTAGTTTTTTATAAATAGTTTTGTTAATAACAAATCTATTATCATAATTGGGAGGTGGGAAAAATAGCGCTATTTACAGTTTACAATAAAATTAGTAACAGACTGATTCTATATTATCACCTCCAAAAACCCCCAAAGTTGGGATAATTTATCATATTTTAGCCTTAGGAATTTGTTGTAGCATTTTTTCCACACCTTCCTAAAGTCACACAGTATATTTTAATTTGTAAATGCAATAAACAGAAAGTTTTAAAATATTTATTCAAACTTAAAAATAAAAAGTTAAAAAACAATTATAAGTTTTATTTGAGGACTTTTGCCATTTTTCTTTTTGTTTTCGTAGTAGCATCTTTAAGCTCAGAATTTAGATGTCTTATTCTGAAAAACATCCTAGATCTAAAAAAGTATTTTAACATTGTCTTCGAGGTCCACTTCTTTGGAAAGACCTAATAAATTTTTAAGATAATTTTTCCCAGGTTTAAGCCCTGCTGCATTGACCTGATTAAATATATTTTCTAATTGACAGATTTTACTAGTCATTTCTTCAGGCGGTTTTTTTAAACCTCCTTCTGATACTTGGTCTGTCCATGTAAAGGAAAATTTATCTGTGGAAACGGAAAGATTTAATTTCTTGCAAATATATCCGCTTATATATTCTACGGCATCATATTTTAATTGTTCCAGCTCTTCCTCAGATTCCCCTTTTTCGGGCACATTACAGGGCTCAGCCAAATCATGTAAAAAGTCACCACTAAGAAGGACTTCTTTAATATTGCTTATTGGTCCCTCTTTTACAGTATCCACCTCTCTATTGCCCGCTTCAGTTAAGGCTCCCTCATTTTTCCCCAGAATATAACTTTTTATTCGGTACCTAAAATCTAATGGATCTGGATGATCATAAAGGCCTCCTCGGCGCCTAATGGATGAAAAAAATTTTCAAGAACATCTTGGTTCAGGTTATAAGTTAAAATATATTTAACATTAAACCTTTCCTTCATGTCTGCATATAGGTTCTTTAAGGCGGCATTTGTCTGCATTATTCCTAAAAAAATAATAAAATTTTGTTATGCTATGTATATTCTAAATTTATTCATACGATTAAAATAAATTAACCCTCACCTTAAAACACGCACTTACATAATTTTGATTAGCCAAAGTGTTATATGGCTAGAAATTAATATTTTTTACATTGGGAATGTACTGCTATAATTTATAAAATGATCAATACATTTTTTAAAACTATTTACAGTATGTCCACAGATGGACTTTGCAATAGGAGAAATGGACCAAAAATTTTAATGTTCAAGAAAGTCATGTATGGCAACTGTTTTTAGTTCTTAAAAATACAAGAGTAATTTGTTTTGTTTAGTACAAAAACTAAAAAAATGGGAAAAAGGGCCAAGTTATACATAAAAATTTGAATTGTTACATAAGATAAACCGATTTTTTTTTGTTTCATATTATTTTAAATCATGTTTTACACCTTTTTTTACGTAATTTGTCTAGTTTTAATAGGTACAACACAATACATAATGCCGAAGTTTGTCAAATATATTTAAATACAAAAATGTAAATCCAGGTAAACTCAACGTAAATCTTGTTTTTTGAAGAAGCAAAAGCAGTTGCCCTACAGACTTTCTTGAACATTTAAATTTTTGATCCATTTGTCCTATTGTGGACATACTGTATATTGTTTACTTATATCATTTGTTTACTACCAATAACTACCACCTTAAATTTCTTGCTAGTACAAACTATAAAAAAAACTAAATAAATATAGAAAAGTCATTTTTTTATTTTCTGAACCTAATTATCAATCTTCCAGACAGAAGGTATTGCAATAGATTTATTTATGTATAAATATTTAATTTTTGAACCAACCTTTTTGAAATGGCATTAATGACTGCTTCCCTTTGACTCTTAAGTTGGCAATGGCTTCACTCATTGCATCTATTATCTGATTCTGAACTTCAAGTTTTAAGCCATAGCCTTGCATGCGATCTCTGCTGTCAGCATAAGGCACTTTAACATTAAAGCAATCAAACCAATCGTTAACCTTAAAATAAAATAATTATTAACAGTTACTTTGTTAAAATTTTATATTCAAGAAAAAGCTGTTATGTAAAAATTATATTTACCAATTTAAAAAACTGACCACACTCCATCCAATTCTCATTTTGGAAGTAGCCCATTGTTCCACTTCTATTTATTGCTTGGGCAATGGTATTTGAGAAAAGTTTGGCAGCATACTTGACTTTTTGTCTTTGCGCTCCTTTTAGTTCTAGCATTTCCATATTTAGCTTATAGGTAATTCTGAGATCCGAATCTGATGTCACCTCTAATAGTTTGAATAGAATTTCTTTATTGATTTCTTTTCCATTAAAAAAAATCCATAATCCAGAAAATTATTTCTTACTAATTTTAGTAAATGTGGTACATCACATAGCACATGTACGGGATGACTTGTTGGGCCAGTAAAGTATGGTTTTTCTGGAGTTACTGTTAAACTGTTATGCAAGCCCCTATTTCCTCCTCCTAAATCACTAACGATAGCACAAACATAAAATCCTGCATTTTCAATATTTTTAATTATTTGAAATAATAATGGTTTATCCATTTTTCTGTCGTAATCAAAAAATATTGGCTGTTTCCATGAGGCTAGCAAACCCCTAAGCATAGCGACCTGTACATAATCTGCAGGTTTTAGAAGTTCATCATTTATCTTATCATATGTATATGCTTTTCTAATTTTCATTTCATCGAAGGAAAGCACACACACTTTTTCCCATATTGCCAAATCTGCTCTTTTGATAATATTTATTACAGGTTTTAATATTCCAGGCATTATTTTAATATTTTTTGTCCAGCGTTTTAAAGTTGCAATAGCTGGTAAAGGATATCCCTTTTTTAAAAGTAAGCGATATGCTCTAGAACCTGCTGCATAGACAGCTATACCCTGTGATACCTCTTCCACAGACCATACAGTGCGGACATTTAGATTTTGTAGTCTTTTAATTTGTCTTTTAGTAAAGATATTTTCAACAGCTGTTTTTACTTTTTGAAGTTCTGCTACTTGAGTCCTTAATGATACATTTTCTTCTTTTATTAGTGATAGTTCCAAAGCCTCTTGGGTTGGGTCTGTATTTATTCTAAAATATTGTGTTAATTAGTATACTCAATATTAGACTGGGCCAAAAAAATCGACTTTTTTAAAAAATTATTTTGAAAATTTTCTTTTTGTAACTTTAAACAATAGTGTGGAATTAATAAAAATATATATACATATATATATATATATATATATATATATATATATATATATATATATATATATATATATATATATATATATAATATATATATATATATATATATATTTATAAAAAGTTCTGTATAGTCTGAAACCTACAATGGAATTAAGAGTTATACATTTTTTTCAATGGTATACAAGGTACCTCAAAAATATATATTTTGCTAAAGGGAAAAGTACCTTTATTTTTTAGTTTCAAAAATGTTTATAAAGAAAATATGTTAAAAATTAAAAATAACTCCCAGATATGCAAACTTGCACTAATGTAGAAATTTAAATTTTCATAGTTATCACATAAATGTTTTTTCTTTATAATAATTTTCAATATTGTCAAAAATAATGGTACTTTTCTCTTGAACAAAATTTATATTTGTTTAAATACCTTGTATACCACTGACAAAAAATAATATCTGATGATTGCATTGGTTTTAGACCAAGCAGAACTTTTTATAAAAATAACTTTTTTCATAAAATCAATAATAAAAAAGTTTTCCATATGGTGCAAACACACTATACTGTATAAGCAATAGATAAAGGTATATCGGCCAGTAATGCAATAACAAAACAAGCACTATTAGTCACCCATGTTTACATGTTAGTTCTAGTTTAGTAGGTATTCTAGTTACACTGTCACTTTTCCTCACATCACCTATGTGTTATGTTATTTAGGTGATCTGATATAATATTAAAAAATATACGTTTTCTATATGATAAAAACAAAGCTTACCCAATTGACTTTGATGTGGATGCTATGTCAATACTATTACTTGAGATATTCGGTTTTTCTCGATATTCAACAGCAATAGCCTCCGAGGGAATAATGCTGGAGCTACAAAAAGAAGTAACAAAAATAAATAATTTTACTCTGTATATATGTGGTGATAGTTTTTCTATATAAAGATGCTGTGTGATATATATAACATAAATGTAAAGATAAAAAATATATATTTGGTAATTACAAAGCTCACCCAATTGACTTTGATGTGAATGCCATGTCAATACTATAACTTGAGATATTCAATTCAAAAGAAGTAGTAAATATAAATAATTTCACCCTGTAAATATGTGGTGTAAGTTTTCCCATTTAAAAATGCTTTATGATACTTATAACTAACATAATTGTAAAGATTTTATAAGTATCAATTGAAAACTTTGGGGCAAAAACCAGACAAGTCTAAAGAAATTCACAAAGATTGGTGCAAAAATCGTACAATCCGAAGCACATTAACGCACTGAAAGAAAACAGTTAATTAAACTACCTTTCAGTTGCTTCGTTAATAACCATTCCTTTATTTTTAGGTAACATAGCTATTTTTTTAATAATGATATTAGATTGATCTTTCGAGAACTATTAAAGTTGTCTTTCTGAAATCAAGGTATTACTGTTAATAAATTTCTGCATAACAGTAACTAGTTGGTTTAGTTACAATCCATTTACGTGTTAATAAAATCTTACCAGATTTACTATTATGTTGCGGTTTAATTGTGGTAATTAAGTTTATTATTTGTGTTTATTAAATGCATCAAATAAAGTTTCTATTAATAAAGGCAGAAAAAGACCTTCCTAATACTATTAGATATTCAGGTATTATAAGTGGGCGCTTTAATATTCATAACTAAAGTCATTTAGCTAGATATGAATCGTTAAAAATCGATATACTTCGGTAGCGCTCGTCAACGGAAAGTCTTCCAGAGAGGCGCAACGTTGTTGCTGGTATTTCAGTTTTGTGCTTCGTGTGGTTTGGTTAGGGTAGGTTTTTCTTGGCGTATTATTTTTACGGACGCCATTTGACTGATTCCAAAATGGCGCGTGTAAAAATCTTAATTTATTTAAAAACCAAATATTTTATTTCGTTTTTCTATGTTTTTGGTTTGGTTTAGCGTTATGCAGTTTTATAATGGCCTAAAAACGTACTTTACAGGAATGGGGCTTTAAACAAAGTGTTATATAGAAGCTTTTAAAGGTAAGCATTAAAAAGATTTGCAACTTCTTAATTAATATTGGTAATTATTTATTCTTTTATTTTTTCGATTAAAAAAATACTCACTTGTTCTAGAGGCAGTTACTGACATAAACCCTTCAAGGGAGCAAGAAAATATCGTTTTTTTATTTATTTATGAATCAACAAACTTTCGGGACCGCGAAGTGAATTGTGTGCTGGGCAAACCTTTTCCTTGTTCCGTGGCTGGGCGGAGTAAGTCCATGGTAAAAGACGATGTAAAGTGAATGTCCAGAAATTAAAGCAGGTTCAATAGGTTTTGCGGACACAAGTTTTTAAAATTTTAAATGTTCAGTCATAAATGGCAATTATTTAACAGTTATATTTTTGCAAAACGTGAATATTTCGCTTTTTTATGTGCTATTTAGAATGCCTATTTTATAATAAAATTTCAGAAACTGCTCAAATTTTGTCAAGCAAATCGTAATGAACCCACTTTAATTTCTAGACATTCACTTTACCATGGTTTTACCCCGCCCAGCTACGGAAGAGAAAATGGTTTGCCCAGTAACCCAATTTTAATCGCAAAAATAAAAGAATAAATAATTACCATTATTAATGAGGAAGTTGCAAATCCTTTTTAATGCTTAGTTTTAAAAGCTTTTATAGTACTTTGATTAAAGCCCCATTCCGTTAAAGTACGTTTGTTGGCCATATTAACTGCACAACGCTAAAACAAACCACAAACATAGAAAAATGGCCTTGGTAAAAATAATAAGCCAAAAAAAACCTACCTCATCCACTTATCACACTTATCTCGTAATACATACCTATACATACAAATTTATAGATTTTAATTCCTAATACTTCTCCATATACTCCCTTGACCATATATATTTTATAAATTTAATTTGCTACAGGAACTAGAGCTTATTTGCTGAAGCAACTAAAGCCATATACTACAATAACTAAGGCTTATACAGGGTGTCTCGAAAGGTTAGGTCAAAATGGTAGAAGTGATAGAGTGAGCCAAAATAATGTTAGTACTTCATATAAAAAAGTTCTATCGCGCTTTCTTAGGGAGTTTTTGACGTTTAAAGTTAGAATAAAAAATGTATTTCATTTATAACTTTTAAACGGTTGCCCCAATAATAATTATATTTGGGCATTTAAATAAACTCATACCAGTGTTTTTTCCAGAGGCAAATGATAGCGCAGCAATTCATAATTATACAGGGTAAGACGAATTTTTTTCGTTTATTATATGCATATTTTACAGAGATTAAAAATTTGACATTTTGGTTTGACCGTTTAATTCCTTCATCATTTTTGTACAAAAAGGTAAACCTTATGTAAATCGATATCTTGGACCATTCTTCATAATATAAAACCAGACATACCCCTATTTTGTATATAACAAAAAAAACCATTTTTTGAGGAAAATATTAAAATGTGGTTTAAAAAAATTAAAAATGGTGTTTAAAGGCCTTTAAAACTTTATAACACAAATAAAGACTGTTTTATAAAAATTTTACCATATTTTAATAATTTTCTCAAAAATTGATTTTTATTACATACAAAATGGGGGTATGTCTGGATTTAAAATGCGTTTATATGAAAAACGGTCCAAGGTATCAATTTAAATAAAGTATACCTTTTTTGTACAAAAATGATAGAGAAATTATACGGTCAAACCAAAATGTAATTTTTTTACCTCTGTAAGAAATGCATTAAATAAACGAAAAAATTCGTCTCACCCTGTATAATTATGACTTACGGCGCATCATTTGCCTATGGAAAAAGCATTGGTACGAGTTAATTTAAATGCCTAAATATCATTATTATTGTGGCAACCGTTCAAAAGTTATTAATGAAATACATTTTTTATATTCTAACTTTAAACCTCAATAACTCCCTAAGAAAGCACGATAGAACTTCTTTTTATATGAAGTACTAACATTATTTTGGCTCACTCTACCACCCCTATCATTTTTGACCTCACCTTTCCGGACACCCTGTATATTCCAGCAAGCTACATTTTTTGCTACTTTAATTAAAGCTTAGGTATTACCCTAAGTCCTAAAAATTATAACCATACAAAAGCTCTTTAGTTAAGTCCATTAACATTACAATATTGATCATAATGATGATATAGTAATACTGATAATAAGATTGAATATCAGTCACAACTAAGTCCATTGAGCAGTAAAAAGTAAATGACTTAATTACCATAATGTCATGGACTAACAGCGGTAACTAGACGACTTTAATAACCACACTACCAATGCCAAATAATGGTCGCTAACATATCAGATATTTTTCGGTTTTTAAGCCGACTTAGTTATAGTAACTAATTTGGAAGTAGAAAGTCAACTTTAATTATGGCATTAACTGATCTTATCTGTCCCCTATTTAACTGAGATAATTTAGTTATGATTATTAAAACTTTAATTATGGTTGCTAGAAATTTCTCTCAGTGCGTCTCTATAAGAATTTTACACATAGCCGACAACATATTATTTAGTAAAAAGCGGACAATTTCAGATTTGTTTGTTGTTACAAAAATGAGATTTGGACTTGTCCCGTTTTGCCCAAAGTCTTCAATTAAGCTTTATACTATTCATAAAAGTTGTATAAAATTATTCAAATTTATGTTTATAACTAAAAACTAATCCATACCTTGCTTGAGAAGAAGTAAGTTTATTTGCTTCCTTTTGTTTGGCTCTATCCAAACATTTTCCTTGACTGTTGGCTAGTGTTTTTGCCTTGGGCAAATTAAGGGTGGGTACTGCCTCAGATTTCAGTTTTAGACCCTTTTTTGACTCATAACCTAAAAGTTCTTGCTGCAGATTTCTCTCAAAATCTTTAGTTTCAAAATGCTTAGAACAAATTCTCGCAGTAGCACAGTTGATTAAATCATCCTTTCTGCAACAAGCTAGGACCCACAGTTTTTGTGTCACACTATCCTTGGGGAAACTGTGAAACCTTATAGATTTATCAAAGTTTTTATTTTGATTGTTAGAATTGCAACCAAACACAGCACACCGCATTTTAAAAAATGTCTAATTATAACTAAAACTAAATGTAATAATTGTTTATAAATGAGTCACTTAAGCACAAAAGGCAACAAAAATTATTAAATAAACAATGTCTGGACACACACATAAACGTAAACTAGTAAACTTTAAAAGTTTTACTAACAAATGATTCTTCAAAGCACTTAAAAACAAATTATATTATACTTTAACTGGTTTTACAATCATAAAAATGCCGAAAAACAAAGTAAATCGCCAAACAAACTGTTAAAAACAGGAATACGAATACAAACGTATGGCAGAAAGTTTCAACTTTGTCACATTACTACGTCAGATCACGTGATAAATGTCTGCGCAAGATCCTACCTTTTGTATTCATTGTGCCATGGTTCAGGACATATTATTTTTTAAGAAGAATTTTTCGTTTAAAAATGTATCCCTTAAAGTTTGTCAATAGAGTTCTTGAACACTTTGTATACAGGGCCATCCAAATTAGGTGGCCGTTATTGGTAACTTCGTTGTAAAAATACGAAATAGTTTAAGGTTTAAGTATAAAAGTAATTCGACAAATATATCATATTCTTTCTTGTAGCGAGCAATAGATTTTTATTATTTTAATTATTATATATAAGGTTTTTTCTAAACTTTTTGTTGTGTATTTAATAAATAAAGTGTAATTATTTTTAGTGTACAGAGTGTTACAAATTTGAGGGGCACCATTAGGATCTCAGAAAGGGGAGAGATACAGGGTTGGTTAAATTGGGTCAAAGCTGCACATTTTTATGCCCAAAAATATTTTCTTTCAACAAGTTAAAAATGTTTAGTCTAGCCCTAACTTACAAGGTTAGTATTAAGAATTATGAAGAAAATTGCGCGAAATAGCTTTTTTTTTGTAGTTTATTTAAAGAGATATTTTAAGACAAACGACACATTATTATTTCCTCTTTTCTGTTCTATAAAAAGATGTTACCCTCATAAACATTGTTTTTTTTAATAGGCAGAATTTTTATTTTTACACTTTTTTAGGAAGATTACAAGTTATTATCCTAGAAGTTTTTGCATTTACCGGCAAACATATATTTTGCTATACGGTTTTAAAATAATACTAGCAAATGAAAAAAAAATCAATTATATGCAAATTTAATTGCATTTTAAATATTCCTAAACGGAAATCTATTAAATGTAATTTCTTTGGAGCCTGATCGAAATCAGTATATTTTTATTTTAGTTAAACCTACCCAAGCTACCTAGTCTAATAATAATGTTTACGCGATAGAATTAGAGAGGCTAATAGTTTCAGGGTAAATTGCCTAAAAATGTGAATTTTTCTATGAAATAATATTAGGCGCTACCTGAGGTTATGGGTAAGCGAATTCGGCATTGACATAATACAGTGGTTACTTTAAAAACTGTTATCTACAATATCTTTGTACATAATTGCATGTACAGGGATAAAATATATGTTAATAAATTATTTTAATAAGAAGTAAATATGAAAAATGTAATATTTAAAAAAATATTTAAATTTAAATTTTTAGTGGAGGTGTGCCCTTCTTTTTAACCGACTTCAAAAACGAGGATGTTCTCAATTAGCCTGTATGTTTTTTTTGTTTATGTTACGCTATTACTTCGGCGTTTGTAAACCGATTTTTAAAAAAAAATTATTTGAAAGAGTGTCCTTCCGCGGTGGTCCAATAAAAAAATTATGTTAGGATCGCGAAAAAGAAAGGTACTAGAACTTTTTTCTCTCTGCAGAACGTTGTTTGTGGGGCACAGCTGCCTCTAGGTAGGAAATATGCTCGATAATAAAGAGGCGCATTTAGAATCGACAGACTTAGGGTAAAATTACCCATTTCACCGAACTTAAAGAGGTACTAGTAGTATTTTTTAAACTTCAGTTAAAATCACAAGTACGGGTAATTTAAGTCAAATTTTCTTGCTAGCCGTATTCGAAAATGACAATATAAATATTAGAATCAAGAAAATGTACGTTTTCAAACTGTTGCGTCACAGGCCAATAAGCTTTTAGGTTATGATTATTATTTTTATTTTTAGTGTTAATATGTACAGGGTGGCTCGATTTCGACGCTCATCATTGGGATTTCGGAAACCGTAAGAGATACAGGATCGGTTAAATGGAGGCAAAGTTGCGCAATTTGATGCTCAATAAAATGCCGTTTTGCTTTTAAAAAATTCCGAGTACTTCCGAAGATATTCGAAAAAAAACGGAATTTTCAATTTTGGTTTCTATTGTTTCCTGGCTATATTTGTTAAGATAACTTAAAATGGAAAACACGTTTTCATGGCAACTTTTTCTGCTCTATAATTCAGTGTGATTAAATATTGAATCTGACGTTTCGGCTTCTGGCGACCATCATCAACTTAATTTTTTTAAATACGGACCTGATATTTTTTCAATTTAAGTAAATCCTTTCATCACTCTTTAAACACTATATATCGCCACTTTGATATTTTCCGACGTTTCATACAAAAATTCCATCACCAGAATATTGCATATTTATTTAACCATAATACGGCCCTGAACTACATTTTTAGGTAAGAAGGTAAAAAAAAGAATAAACTTATTACATATTCGTAATCTTTTTATTGCAACTCATTGATATCTAACAGCGGAAATTACTTTATTAACCGAAAATTTCATGAATATTAGACATAAGATACAAAAAGGTAGACAACAAATCAGCTTACATAAACAATTTGTAATACTATCTTGATGCCCATATTAAAAAAAAAAAACATAATTTAATCACTATTAAAAGTGTTCAAAGAGATAACCTTCCGCCTCGATGCATTTTCTTGCTTTGCTTTGTATTATTAATACAGCTCGATTAATTGTTCTCGCAGGAATGGCAGCGACTTCCCTTATCAAATTTTGTCGTAGTACTTAAAGGTCGTGAGGTGCATTTTTAAATAAACGGTTCTTAAGATATCCCCAAAGGAAATAATCTAGGGGACTAAGATCTGGGCTCCTAGCGGGCCATCTTGCAAAACCATTTATTAGGAAATATATGGTAAAGGAATTGAGCTACTTTCCTTCCATTGTGGGCAGGAGCTCCGTCTTGCTGCCACTATATTTCTTGAAATACTGCCAAAGGTTGATTATCTAGGGCGTCTAAGACATCATTTCTAATCAAATTTAGATATCGTTCGGAAGTTAAGGTCCCTTCGTAAACGAAAGGTCCAATAATTTTGTTCCTCCACATACCAATCCATACATTAAATGAAGTTATCCCTTGAATTCGTACCTGCTGGTTAGTTTCTGTTAATAAAGTAATTTCCGCTGTTAGATATCAATGAGTTGCAATAAAACATTATGAATATGTAATAAGTTTATTCTTTTTTTTACCATTTTACCTAAAAATGTAGTTCAGGGCCTGTATTATGGTTAAATAAATATGCAATATTCTGGTGATGGAATTTTTGTACGAAACGTCAGAAAATATCAAAGTGGCGATATATAGTGTTTTAAGAGTGAGGAAAGGATTTAATTAAATTGAAAAAATATCAGGTCCGTATTTAAAAAAATTAAGTTGATGATGGTCGCCAGAAGCCGAAATGTCAGACTCAATATTTAATCACACTGAATTATAGAGCAGAAAAAGTGGCCATGAAAACGTGTTTTTCATTTTGAGTTATCTTAACAAATATAGCCAGGAAACAATAGAAACCAAAATTGAAAATTCCGTTTTTTCGAATATCTTCGGAAGTACTCGGAATTTTTAAAACGCAAAACGGCATTTTATTGAGCATCAAATTGCGCAACTTTGCCTCCATTTAACCGATCCTGTATCTCTTACGGTTTCTGAAATCCCAATGATGAGCGTCGAATTCGAGCCACCCTGTACTTTAGTTTACATCGGATATAAAATTTTTCACCTGCCATTTACATTCATATTAATAGTTTACAAAAATGACCGAAACAAAGTTTTCAATGACTTCAATGCATTTGCCCGCAGACAAGGATAACTGGGTATAGAAGGAACAGTTTAAAAATGTAAATTCGTTGTTCTTTGATAAGAAAAAAAAATCACAAAAAGTTTAAAGCAAATAAATCGGCATGCTTGTCTTCGCGGCCGCCTTTGCTATATTTCTTTTATGATATGCCGTTTGATGCAGCTGGTCATCGCACAATGGGATAGAACGAAATTTTTTGGTCAAAATTCTGAAACTTACCAATCTAATTTAAAATGAGGTGCTTTTTACTGGAAAAATATTATAAATTATTAGAAATGCTTTTTGGAAACCTAAAACTTAAATGTTTTTAAAATGTTTTCAATCGTATTAACAACAAAAAATGGCTTTAATTGATTGACAGACGGTCACGCAAAACTGTCACATTGGGGGTTATGGTAAGTTCAGGGCTCAATTCTGCTAAATTGAACTCATTCGTTCGCTGAACGTATTCGTTCCGGGAGCGTATAACCTTCATCTGTTTTTTTAACGAACGAATAACCTTCACTTGTTTTTTAAAACAGGCGGTCATAAAACAGAAATCTGTATTACCATCTGACATCTGACAAAATTCAAAGTCATAACATAACCTAAAATTCCTTTAATATGAAATTAAAGTTGAAAAAATCAGTTAACTAAGCTATTAAAAACAAAGAATACACTTTAATTGAAATACAAGAAGCAAATAAATAATTAACATTGTCCTCCGCAGCCAGAATAATCATTTGTAAGCAAAATAGTTTCTAAATCACATAACCTATAACCAAAAAGGGTTCGTGAAGCCGTCTCCTGCAGCTCCGTCGGCGCAAAAGCGAAAAAAGTGCGTGAAAGCATTAGCCTGAAGCTCATTTGGAGTAAAATGAATATGTGAGTTGTCAAAATATAGATTGAAAAGAAAAACTATCAAAAATTACTTATTGCTTTGGAAAAGTAACTAACAAGTTATTGCATATAACTTTTTACCATCTTCCATTTATACTTTCTAAAAGAAGGCCTTTATTGAGTGTTAGGTACTTGTACGGAATGTTAGATTAGGACAAAGACTGGAAATGGAGATTAGCAAACTACATTAAAATATCACTTAAGGTAAGTAAACTAAAGTAAACTCATACCTATTTAGAAAAAAACATTTATGGTAAATTTCTTTTTAGTTCAAAAAGGTAATATTTTAAAAAATATTTGTCTTATTTATGCAAATTGGGTAATCGTCTCGAAAGTTGGAGCAACCCCCATTTTGACCAAATTTGATATACAGGGGCACAGAACTAATGAAAAAGGGGCTGGTTATTTTTTTTTGCTGCTTAATTAAATAGTATGTTCTAATTTACTGTTATATTAAGAATTTTGTGCAAAAAGACGGGGGAATATAGTGAGAATAGGAATGTTTTTGATATTGGGCAAAATCATAGTTGCTCCCTTTCAAGAGAATTACTATAAATTGTCAGTACATATCGGTAATTATTATTAGTTGAAATAAATAGGTACCCAAAGATAGCAAAACACATTTGTTACTTGCATGATTTTAAACAAAGAGTAACTAAATTATCAAAACCTTTTATTGCTAGTTGTTTTCTTTTTTCATTTAATAATAATAATTTTATTTGTAGGACTCTAGAAGACTATGAATATCCCTTAGGACCATTCCAGAAGACAAAATTGCATAATAGTTCAAGAATCATATCAAATTATCGATAATAATCAAAATAATAATGCCCAACATGACTCACACATAAATTACCAAGCTTTTGTAATTTGTAAAAAATCATAAAAACAATCAATATTATTTTTTTGCCTTTATTTTAATTCTTAGGTTTACAATAAAAAAGTACATTAGAGTATATAAACGTTGTTTTTATAAACACTAAGTTTTTGTCCTGGAATATTTTTGCAGATAAGCTCTTGAAAAATACTCCAGTTTATATAAAATATATTTCCTAAATAATACACCAGCTTGAAAAACCAATTAAATCCAGACACTTTCTAGTGTTTTCCGTATAGTACAAATAATTTTACAATCTGGCAGTAACCTAAAAATAAAAAAATACAAATTTCAGGTTTAAATAAGCAAACGTAGGTTTTTCTCTAAACATTAATACGAGTTTAATGAGCATTATTTTAACTTTTAGCATTAGCAGGGTTAACTTAGGACATTGTAGAGTATATAAATTATAAAAGAAAGATTAAAAGCCATTAAGTAAAAGAGAATATTGCTCCTATGAAAAGATCATTGGTTTAGGTTAGGTTTAGTTACGTAAGGGTTTTCGAGCTGTGAACTGGTAAAAGGAAGAAGAGACACGAATACAAAAAGTAAAATTGAATATCTTTTTAAAGAAACTGGGACGGTATCTCATGGATAATTGAAATAATTTTATGAAAATATTAGTATACTTTTAATGCAAATTTTACTCACAGTTGCTTTTGTTCTTCCATTTAAAAGAGCAATGAAATAATACCTTTCCATATTCAAGTGCACTCATTTTAAAATTAACAATAGACAAGTTATTAATCAGTGTTTAGGCAAAATTTTATGGGGTATTTTTGTAGGACCTTCTTTGTCTGTTATCTAAACATGGTCTTAAGTTTTGATGCATTTCATGGGGTTCCTGGGTTAGTTGCCTTGTCATTAAAGGACTATATGTTTCTTGCAATCTCTTTTAGAAGCTAAAAATATCAAAATTTTTAAAGGGAAACAAATATAAATATAAGACATTTAAACTCACCTTTTTTCTACCTTACTTGATGCCTCATATTTAGACAAAGAAAACTATCACTAGGTAATAAACCAAAGCATTTTCAATACGTTGTTTACAGTGGAAAACATCATTTTCAACAAATTTAATATTTTTCATAAAACGGTAATAAAATTTTCTAACCTATATCTTTGGTGTATTGTGGGTTAGCTACCTACTGACTGATAGCCTAGTTTACACCGCAAAGATCTTTGGATTCTTTTAAATGAGTTTTAACTTTAGTAATAAAATCAAAATTGGGTATCAAACTTTACTATTTATGAGTTTGCATAGGATGAAAAGTATGCTTGACTTTGACAAATCTGTCATATTTTAAATTTTAATGCGGTGTTGTGCGCCAATTTGTGAAGTTGGCTATGCACGAACGAAGACCTTTTTGTTTTCATAAGAGCCTAGAGGAAATAAAGAAAAAACTAATAAAACGCAAACAAAAAGGCGCTTATGAATAGTGGAATAGAGCCCCTGGTACGTTATTATTTTTAATCGCTTTAAACCAATCAAATTACACGTGTTTGTGTTTCTTACTGTAGTCTGTGTTTTTAGTGTATGTTTACCAATTGAATAGTAATAATAATACACTAAAAAGTAAATAATAATAATAATAATAATAAATAAGTTGGGTAATTACATATGTGCAAAACTACTTTATGTTAATAAATTAAATAAACAAAAGTCTTTTATGGGCCATTCTTTTGTTGATTCCAATCGTGTCCCTGCGCTTAAATGTAAAAACTTTTGTATGTGCTGAAAAGAAAATTTTTAACAAATTGTTTATTTGCTTTATAAGTAAAATATGTATTTAACAGTTAAAATATTTTAACAAACTCTTTAAAAAATTATAGTAACGCAATAGTCTAAAATGGTAACGCAGGTGATTTTGTTCGTAAAATTTTATATCCCAAGCCAAGTTTTAAAATTATAAAACAAAAAATGCATGTCCTATTCTTAAAATGATTTTTTAAAATTATTCTTGTTTCGATATCTGCTCTTCAAGGATTCTGTAGGACTATGACATTTATTTCCTAATAACCAATAAATTTTCTACGACTTTTTTTTATTTGTTTCAGCTTACTTAAACCTGCGTTACTCCTATGCATAACCATAAAAAAATAGGATATTATAACTTAACTTTTTAATCTTACTTAAATTTCCCATCAATACGGTTGTCCAAATTTTGTCTACCGTTACCAAAAGAAAACGTTGTCACCTTGATGTATTTATCTCAATACTGCACAAGTATTTATTCTATGTCTCCTGAGTTACCGTGGTTTTTAGGGTAAATTTTTATACTTTTTAACAATTTTTGTGGTTTGTTTATCCTTGTATGGTTTTCTCTAATAAAAAATGTTTATATAGTAACAGTTTCTATTTAAATATTAAAATTATAGCTAAAACCATCTAAAATCTACAACTGCGGTACTGCTACAATGCGTTATCATTAAGGTAACGCAGTTGTTGCAATGGTAGGGAGGTGGTGTATATAAATTATTTTATAAAATTTTCCATTTAATAATTTGTCGCAAATAATACAACTGTCTCAAGAAAAGAGACTTTCTACTTAACAAATTCAGACTCAAATGACAAACATTAAGTATAAAAAACGTCCATAGATGGAAAATATAGCTAGTACTAGTACTAGTGGCTTCCATGAAGATCCACTAAACGAAAAGGAAAATCTTCTTTTAAATAAACTGTCGCATGGAGCATACGTTCTTTTAAAAGTTCTAAATGAGCAAACTAGCCATTATACTTACCTAGGCGTGACAAAGGAGAAGATAGAGATATTAAAATAATGTTTTTTAAGAGTTGACAATAGTGGTCGTAAATTTAAATTACTTGAAAATAATATTTGATATGAACCCTATAAGAGTATTATAAAGGTGGTTATAACATTTCATTAGAAGTATTTAAGAAATAGTTTATTAGCGATAGGATTTTTTAAATTTGAACTTTTTATTTTTGAATATTTAGTGTAATGAAATATACGCATATTTGTTTTGAATATTTTTGGTTATTAATATTGTTATTTGTGTAAGGTATTATTTCAAAATAGACTATTCCCTTAATTTTTAACACTGCAGTACTCTAAATGTCCCCGCCCACCTAAGTATATTCATAAGTATTTTCGATTAACCCAATTATTCCTTACAGCCAAATTTAAGTTATTTTTTTAGTAGAAAAAAATTAAAGCTTCAACTAAAAATATTAATAGTTTTAGGCCTTTAAGAAGATCTATTTAAAAAATAGTTTTTTAGATAAAAAAAAGTAATGCTGTGGCATTAAATTAGATATTAAAAATAGGTTTGATATTTTTTATTGATTTAAACATAATATTTTGTTTAGTAATGAAAAATATTTTTTAAGCAAGTTACCGATATAATATGTTAAGAAATTATTTAAATAAGGTCATTACAGCAGGTAACACGGTTGTTCATTTTTGGGGAACTCAGTTGCTTAAATATTAAATAAATTTTAAAGTAGTAACAAAAATTCGCTGCTAATAGCAGCATTTATTTTAATAAAGCAGGTAGTGGTCTAAAACATTTAAGCAAAAAAATATAAATTTATATTGTTTTTACGGTTTTGGTAGGTAGGCAAAAGAGCTATCTAAAAGAAGAATAGCCCTTATGTTTTAATACCATAATATGAGACTACCCTACTTTTTAATTATTATTTTTTACTTCTTAGTGAGTTTAATTATTGTTTTAAAGTAGGTCTATTTTTTTAAACTGTTTTTGAACATATTGGATTGTTGCTTACAGAATTTATTTAAATAAATAATATTAAGTTATCATATGTTCTGATTAATAATCATCGTCTTCTAGAATTGTAATAACGGCACATCAAGTACAATTATTAACATTTTTACTTTACGTACTTTAAACTGAGAAAAACACTTAATAAAAAACTGTATTAAAAACTCAATACCTTTACGCGCGGAGACTTTTTAGTTTTTATATGGGTGCCATGTGTAAAAAATTGTGAAGACCAAAAAAATTCCTCACCTTCACACATTTCACTTACTTCATTTCTTCTTGCCCAATAACAAACAGTTTTGACAACAAAAAATCTCCTATAGGTGCATTGCACCTATACATTTCTTCTCTTTGGATAGTCCCCGTGCACCCACGTACTCGCCGCCACTGGTTACCCTAGTGATCACAATCCAAATAAAACAAAATACATTTTATACCAATTTATTTAAACAGACACATAAGTCATACAAAACACTATGAGCTAGTACACTTAAAAAATAAATATGTTTGACGCTTTAGGCACATGATTTTAGAAAAAAATAATACGGTATAACTTTAAAAGTTCAGAACACTTGTTAGACTATGCACTTCAGCAATCCGGGCACTTTTGTTATGCGGGTATTTTAAGAATTTTGGCTTCCTAATATCGCCATAAAAATTTTACATAATGTTAAGTCGTTTTATTATTATTGAACTCACAGATCAACTTAAAATATTAGAAAACCTATACTTTGGATACTTTGAATTCAAAAAACCACCTGAACAAAAAATGTGTTATATTGGTTTAAAAAGTAACCCGAGTTACCGCAATAAAAAATGTATTTTATTGGACTAAAAAGTCAGTAACCATAGTTACTTACTAGGTATTTTTCTCAATATAACGTTCCCAAACCAAAGATAAAGGGAAAATGTATACTTTAAATTACAAGAAAGTTTAATATTCGAAGATTGACTAAACCACCTAGGAAATTACGTTTAATTAATTATAAAGATTGTTTTAAAAATTGCCAATTTGTTAGGATTAATTGATTTAAAAAATATTTGTACATTAAGATTATTATTAATAAACATAATAGTTTATTATTTATTTGGCTAAAAAAACTAAAGTAAGGTACCTACAAGAGCAAGATGGCAAAAGTAGGAATATTTGCGGTATTAAAGTATAACATAAATGTAAAAAACTTAAGTTTTCTGATTGCTTATTAATATAAATTGTGTCAAAAGTTTTGAAACGATCATATATTTCGAAAACCATAGGTCATAGAAAATGGTTTTATATAAAAGGGAAGTACTAAATTATTGGTTTCCGGGTGATCTTAAAGTTGGCCATAAAAATGTTTTTAACCTAAAAATTCAAATATAAGAAAAAATATAAATTTAGTTTACGTTAAAAATTAAACAGTACATCTTATTATAACTTAAGGTTGATCCTAATATTGCCTCTGATAATTATTTTATTGTTAAGGTATTTTTTTATATGTATATTTAAACTTCAAATAAAACCTAGATGAATGCTGACCCCTAACTTATTAATACTCTATTTCTAAAATAAAAAATGGGTATTTCCGTTTACAAAAAGTAAATTTACTATTAAAATAATAAAAAAGCCACTTTTAAGATTAAGCCAAGAAACAGCATAACCGTTTACGTTCATAGCATTTTTATTTAAAACTTTTTTCATGGCCCTTAGTTTTAGAGATATTTACCCTATTTTCGTACTTTCGGGGCAGCCCCGGTAATTATGCTTAAGATTTAGAACACTTTTAGCTTATTTAATATAATTAATATTTTTTGTTCGGTTTGTAATAAACATTTTTTTTTAATCCTATAAATTACTCCAGTAATCCAGACACTTACATATTTCGGACATATGCCTAAACGACATCAGCCTGAACTATTAAAGTTATACGTATACTGTAAGTTTAACTCTAAAAATATTACAAACTTCTACTACATACCTTCGAGATGCAGTAAAAGTGATTTTTGTAATTAAAATGTATAATAATAAATTTTTATTTAAATGTATAATAATAAATATGGAACCAGCAAGTAACGAAGAATTCGTGAGTTTTAGGATATTTTAACCTATAGAAAGTAGTGCATGGATGTACCAATAATAAAATACAAATTTTATTAATAAACCATAAGCAAAATAAAAAAATTTGTAAGTTATTTCCTCTTAGTCCATTACCTGTAAAATTATTTAAGCGGGTTGTACATGAATCGTTGTGTGCGTCAGCTGCATCTCCGATGGTGGAATTGTACAGGGTGCTCAAAAAAAAAAAAAGATTCATAATAAAATTGTGTTTATTTTTATGCAACAACCTGTGTATTAGTTCATTTTTGGATTGTAGCAATGAAAATTAAGTAAATTTTAAAACCAATACCAAAAATGTAAGGTTTTTAAGATATTTGGGATTTTAAAAAATTTCTGACAAAAACTAAATTTTATTATATCCTACCTTACTTACGCTTGACTTTATAACATATAATATCGTCCCTTGAGATCAGAACTAGCCTAAGTAACAATTTCAAAATTTTTCAGGAGAAACATTTTTATATCTAGAAACTATGTTTTATTAAAAAAAATGCTAAAATTTGCTAGAACTATTATTGAAACGTCAGAAATAATGTGCTTGAATAGAAATAAGTTAAACGTCATATCTTTAAAAGATAATGGACTTAGGCTACCCAAACACATTAAGTATACATTCTATGTCCAGCCCAGGAGTTGGGTTGATTAGAACTTACAGAATTTTTGGACATAGAATACTTTGAATTAACAAATATTATCACACATCAGTCAGCTACTCTTGAATCTAAAAGAAGAGCATAAGTAAAATAAATCCGCGAAAGTCTGAATTACTGTTTTCTAAAATTTAGGACTTGTCAAATAAAACATAAACTAACAGTTTCGAAAAATTACCGTTTTTTATCATTTGTAAACTAGTAGTAAAATACCTTCCTGAACAGAACAAGGTTGCTTATGATATGAAATTATAAACCTCTAATTTAATCCACGTTGACCCCTTGTAATTTTTGATTGGAAAACAATTTGTAATAAGGGAGATTATTTAGTTGTTCAAAGAATTTATTAAGATTACAATAGGAAAGATACAGCAAAATTATTATTTTACTCTCAAGTAATATCTAATTTAACATAAATACATAAATCGTATGGCTTTCCATAAAAAGGAGTAAAAAATGATATGAACAAAAAATATATTTCTGAAGCAAAACAATGATACAAACACATCTTCTGTGGCTAAACGTTATTCACTATCGGATTCATTTGTTGACTGATTAGAAAAAGGCAAATTACTAAAAAACTGGTGGTACGGCTTGGGAATTACTGCTTTGTTACACAGATATTGCAGGTGATCGTACTTTTTTTAGTTAAGGCTAGGGGTTTGGTATACAACTTCTTAAAATTGTATTCTTTTGTTACACTTGTCATTTTCTTTCTGCCTTTCTCTAGCAAATTTAACACTTTAAAAACTTCTTTGTGGTTGTAAGTGTATTTAAATAAGATAAAGTCTGGTCGATCGGGGGATGTTTTAATAATTTTAATTTTGTTCCAGTTCACTCTCTCATCGGCTTCATCTTTTTCAAAATTTAATGTCGTTTTATTCTGTAGATCTTTTAAATCAAAAACTTCGTCCTGTGAAATTTCGTGCACAATATAATATGGCTGATTTCGTTTGGCAGTCCTTACCAATGTGTACCACTGGTCCGGTGATGAAATTGGGATATTTCTAGAGGCCTTCTCAATGACACTGTGGACAGAATCTCCCTCTGATTGTGTGTGACCACGCTCTAAATACGTGTGATTTATAGTAATACCATATTTTTGTGAAAGGTAGTTGTAAAGCGAAAATAAATTTTTATTTCTATTCTGGCCTGCACAGTTGTCTGAATAAAAACAAAATTCTTTAACACCTTTGGCAATGTGGTCCTTCATGAACATAAGAAGATTACTACCTATTTCACAGGAGCCCCGTTTTGCAATAACTTCATGCCACATATAACAATCGCAGCCCTTGGTAGCAAGGTTAAAAATAGTAAAGTTAAAAGTGGACAATTTAAGCTTGTAGTAAGCCAGCCCTACTTCCGATTTAGGAACTGGCAATATTTGTTGTAAGTCAAATACAGCCATACATATTTGACTATTTGTCATAGCCCTCTCTTTATTGCAATTTTTAAGCTCGCTCGCTTTATTTTTGTTGGCGATATGAATTTGATAATCTGCTTCCAAGTCTTTTTTTCATCTAGGGAGGAGTGTTGATATTGGTGGCATATATCGCACAGATCTTTTTGGGATGATGAAAAGAAATATTGAAGTCTGTATTAAATACATTTCTAAACATGCTTTCTGTAGCAGGTGTGGAAATATTATTTTCTTCACAATATTCCCGGTAAAGTACATACATTTTTGATATATTGAGAGTAGCTGGTAAAAACAATCTAGACGTTTTTTTCTACAGTAGTGGCTTTCTACAAGTTCAAAGGAATTTATGTGATATCTGACGCTTTGTTTAACTGATTCATCTAAAAGTGTGTGTTTGGAAACTTTTCCTCGTCTATCCTCAGATACTACTCCGGCGCTCCCCAGTTTATTAAACACTGTTTTTACTACCTGTGCACTAATACTAAGTGTATTTAAAAAAATGTTTTGCATACTTGAACCTTCTTTTCTTTAATAGGTAGAAAGTAAATATAAGTAAATGACCTTCTACTACCATCAGTAAATTCTTCATTATTTCCTTCATTTATGATAGGTCTTTTACGATCTCTCGCTTTTCTGAGAAACTGCACACACCTAGTTATAAAATCTCTCTGTCTGTTAACATCTCCTAAATCCCAGTAACTTTGAAATACCGTAACCCTGTCTTCCTCATTAATTTTTTCTATACATTTCATTCTGCAGTTTTGGCAAGGTGCTTTTATGTTTTTAGCAGGTTGAAGTTTACCTTTCCAATTTTTATATGGCTTTCCAGAATTGTGAGATTTCTTTATAACTGATCTTTTCCAATTTTCTCTATTGCGTTTTCTTTTTCTTGACAGCTTAGACTTCCTTCTATTTTCACCTCGGTTTTGATTTTCTTCTGAATCCCCTTCTGAAAACGATTGTTGAAATTCAGGATCTGTGTCTGAAGATGATAATTCCAGATCCTCTTCTAATTTAGTTTTTTGTTTAATTCCGCTAGTTGAAGGCTTTATTTCAATCTAATGATTAAAATTTTGTATTGATGCTGGCTGTTCAGAAATTCGCTGACCATCTTCTTTGCCATTATAACTACTGATCTGCTGGCGTAAAGTAGATTGACCTGTCAGACTGTTTTTAATCGTATTAATGAGATCATGGTTAGGTGCTATTAGAGAGTTAAAACATGTAAACGTTTCCACAAGGTTAATGTAAGAAGGTATTGCAATATTAGCACTAGAAGTCATTAAATTCTCCACTGTTGAGAACTCTTTGTCGGGTTTCTTGAGAACTGGATTTAATTCACCTAAAAAAAATATCGGTAAATATAATCATTAAAACATGTTTTTGATGACTAACGAATTTCCGTTTTGACAATCAATTTCTTTTAGCAGTTAAACAAGTTGCTTCTGTTGACTAAAGCAATATTCAGATGGTTTTGATAAATTAAAAAAATTTATATAACACTTACGAAACCTCACTTTACTTTCGGATTAGGTTAATTTGATAGCCGATCAATACACTCTGTGTTAAGGATGTGTCCATTTCAAGAAAAAAAAATAGAATTTCACATTAAAAACAGTGATTATATTAATCAACTATTAAATGTGTTAAACAGGTCAGAACGAAATAAAAAGAAGAAGAAAAAATATAAACATTTTCTTAAAAGTCAGTGGCGTACTTTTTTTCTCAATAATATTGGCTGTGGTGCCCACTGAGACGCCACTGGACCCAATAATCTTGATTTAGGTAAAGCTTTACGGGCGCCTTAGTACATTAAATAAGTGTACCGAATTTCATCCAAATCAGTCAAAGCGTTTTTAAGATATTTAAAAAATACCAACTTTTTTAAAAAATTTAATTCCCTGTATCTCGAAAACGAAGCGTTTATATGAACTTTTTACTAAATTACAAGGATTCGTCCCTTAAAATTAAAGTCATCACTTAGTTTACACCCTGTATATAGACCAAGTATTTTTGCTCTCGATATAAAAAATTAATAGGTGATTGATACCTAATCACCTTTTTAAGTACCGAAAAAGGGAGATTTAATCACCTATGACTTTTTTAATCGGGAACAAAAATACTTACCCGTAGTTTTTTCTGGTAGATCTGATGAAAATGTATGATTAGCAACGAAATATAGGTGAAGAAAAAACTTGCATTACTAATTACAATCAGTTTTAAACATCATTTAGTAAAAAAAAATATTCCAATTAAAATTAAAATAAAACACCAGAAATTATTCCAGTTAACTATAAGCTTTTTTGATATTATAACCTTTGGTTTGTTATAACATAATATAAGTTGATTGCTCCAAAATAATCTTTGTATGTTTAGTATGATAATATATGCAAAAGAAAGATAATGTAATAATTTTTTACATACCTGCTTTTTTTGTGATTTTAGGCGATGGATCAATTAAGTCCATCATAATTTGAGTTCTTTTCTTATACATTCTAAGAAAACTGGTAAACTGAAAATAAATATCAACAAAAACGGAAAATACACTACTTGCAGGTCAAAACTTGCAAAATCGGAATAAGCTTATGTCCAGTATAATATAACGTCGTGTAGTCTATGTTGTAGTAGAACTAGCCTATGTCCACATTTACGAAACACATACACTAGGAAGTTAAGCACTTCAAAATCAGAATAAACCTATGTCCATTATCATATTACACCGTGTGGTCTATGTTGGAGTAGAACTAGCTTATGTCCATATTTAAGAAACACATACACTAGGAAGTTAACTTAGACTTATTCTGCACCAACTAAAATGGTATACGACGACATAGGATACTTTTATTAATTGGCCGTGCGGCTTAACTATTCGCGGTGGACTTACGATACTTCTGCAGCCAAACCGCCCATCCTTATTTGATATGATGCTGGTAAAATAATAATTTTGGGAAATTTGGACATAGGCTAGTTCTGATCTCAAGGGACGATATGTTAGATTGCTAGAATATTAAGTGTACAACTACCTACATTTAAATGTTTTACTAGAAAATATACAGGCTGTCCAGAAACTAATATTAATTATTAAATTAATTTCTGGACACTCTGTGTAATTTCTTGTGAAAAATTTATATGTAGGTGATGGAACAGTTAATATTCTATCAATTTAACATAATATACAAAGTCAAGCATAAGTAAGGTAGCATATATTAAAATTTTAGTTTTGTCAAGAATATTTCAAAAATCCCAAATATCTTAAAAACCTTATATTTTTAGTACGGGTATTACTAATTAAATGTACCTTATTTTTATTTCTACAATCCAAAACTAAACTAATATACGGGGTTTCCATTTAAAAAAACACTTGTTTAATATTAAACTTTTCTTGGAGCACCCTGTATAATTTCACCATCGGCGCCACAGCTGACGCTCACAACAATTTATGTATAATCTTCTTAAAGCATTTTTCAAGTTATGGGCTGAGAGAAAATTGGTCACGAAAATCTGTCGCTAGCTTATGGACCATAAGCTACTTACTTTGCCAATGGGTAAACTGCATTTTTAAATAATAAGCT
This sequence comes from Listronotus bonariensis, assembly GCA_014170235.1. Taxonomy (NCBI): domain Eukaryota; kingdom Metazoa; phylum Arthropoda; class Insecta; order Coleoptera; family Curculionidae; genus Listronotus; species Listronotus bonariensis. Next base: position 58,672 of record JACEGR010003330.1, read on the forward strand.
ACCATCATTAGCAAGAAAGACTTTTTTACTTGTGCTGTGAATGCTAGCGTTTACTAGACGGGTCGCATGGCAACGCATTTATCTTCCTGGGTTATAGACAAGTCTGAGTCATTGATGCGGACTGCCCGACCCGTTTTTAGTGGACGGCTACCTTTAAATGTCTTTGAAAGAAAAAATGATAATTTAGGCAGCTTATAGGCAATATAAAAGTAAAATTTTGAACTTCTTATTAGGAAATAAATTTTATATATTTTTTTTTATTTCTTATAATATGTTTAATAAAATAAATAAAAAATTTGGTTTTTACCTAAAAGAAAATATACCATGTTTTTGTGTAAATAATATAAATAATATGCTTTAATACTTTATAATTAAATAATGTAAATGGTTGTCCATTTGTTCCATATTTTTATATAAAAAAGTTTACATCAAAATGCAGTTCTTTTTGTTTCCATTGTCAAGCCTATGCCGTCTTTTATATTTCTCTAAAAATTCTAATTGTTTGGTATTAATAGCTCCCCGTCTTTTTTCACGAATTAATTCCACAGCCTCTTCATATTTTAAACCTAACTCTATTAGAGCTATTGCTACCAATACTGGTGCCCTACCAAGCCCCGATACACAATGAACTGCCACACACGCGTTTGGGTCACTTGTTACTGTATTTTTCAAAACCTAAAAAAATAATATTAATAATAGTGTTTAGGAATTTAAATAAATATACACCCACTATAATAAAAACTTTTTTTGCTGCAAGCCCTGGAGATTTTTATAAATAATGTGTTTTTTTATCTTTGGACAATTCACGAGGGCTAAAACCCTAAATACAAACGTACCGTGTTTGTCTTAAGCAAGGTGAAAGGGAATTTGTTAATACGGGACTTAAATACTTGAATATTTGGAGGTTAAGGGAAGACCTCTGCGAGCAGTAGGTTACATATTCTATAAACTCTGAAAATTAAATAAGAAACAAAGGGGAAAATTCGGTTCCTGTTTAACGTATAAAGATGCATACGTGCGGCACCTCGAGTTTCTCTGTTAGGAGGCAGAGAAGCCGTAAAAGTACAGGTCGACCATGGTCAAGAAAAGAAAGCGTTTTATTAAGAACGGAATCAATGATAAGCCAAACAGCAGGTTGTGGGGAACGCCATTACCAAATATAAGAGCAAAATTCCAGGGTCGGATTTAATACATGTACAAAGTGTTTTAACTAAATTCTGGCTCATTTGACGCTGCCGTAGCTATATCTACATACAATGGTTTTATCCCAATTAGACTATTCTGTAATGTGACGCCTACAAGATTAAATGTATAGTTGTTGTGCAAAATTCGTCCTTTTTAAGTAAAAAATGAATATTTAATAATTTTTTTCTCGGCAAGGAACATAGCCTCTTCATATAGCATATAGCATGAGTGTTTTTTAAGGCAGGATTAGAGATTGGTTTAAATAGGCAATATAAACGTCAATTAGAAAAAAATTAGAGAGCCAAGAACACAGTTAAGCTTAACAAACCGTAGGAGGGAAGTTTAATGAAAAGCGCATCATGCCAGGCCAGCTTAAACGCTTTGGATACAGCTTAAACGTGGAACAGCTTTCCAGTCTAGACGATTTCTTGGTGTTAAGAGATAAAATGATAGGCTTGATTTTTACCTTAAAAATAATATTGGGCATTTTATGAGAAACTAGGGAATAGTTAAAATGGGATAATTTACGGATGGATCAAGAGTTGGCAGCCAATAGTTGAGAAAATGGTTTGACCATTTCTTTAGTAGAAATAATTTTATCTTCTAAAATTAGTGATAAAAAAGAATTAATTCTTACATATGTTTTTGGCAAAAGACTATAAATATTTGTTGCCTCCTCAATAAATCAATAACTCAATAGTGCTGTGATATGAAAATTATTTTGGATTTGGATGAACGTTGCACAGAACAGAGAAAAGTGGAAATTCTTACGGGAGGCTTACGGCCAGCAGTGGACAAATGTGTAGCTGTTTGATGATGATGATGATGAAAATAATTAAGTTAACAGTAAAAATAAATAAATAAGTTAAATTTGAAAGTAAACGAAATTGTAGAATATACTCTTTTGATTTTAGACTGTTGTCAATTATTGTGATTTTAAGCTATTGTAAACTTTAAAAAAGAAAAAGGAAGTACTGTGATATGGTAATGTGTATGTTTTTGTAGAAAAATGTAAGTTTAGTATGTTGCTTTTATAGACTAAAATGGTCTGTGATAATAATTTAATAATAACTAAGTATGACGTGTATAAAACATGTAAATGTTAAATACTAAAATAAATCATTGTATCATTGTATCATTGTATTGTATTTACTGCCATTTAAGCAAGACAGACAAGACAAGAACTTGATTTTTTATACGACCATCGATGGTTTCCTTAAGCTTTTGATTTAGTTTAATTGTAGTTATTTCTTTCTTCAATGCTGGCCTGTCGATTTTTGGACTGGGATTTTAACCTCTTTTTGAGTTTGGATTTTTAAAAGTGTTACTCAGCTCTATTATATGATTTATAGAAAATTAAGTCTTGTAATTGGCTGGTTTAGGGGCTTTTTGGCATAAGAAACATAAGTTTCAATGCACAGTAGTTAGTTGCTTACTAATTTTAAAGGGATCATAAAAAGAAAATCAGATGATATTCCAAGGGTAGGTGGCAAAAAATAAGTCACTTGGGTCATCTCAGTCGGCTAAGTTGTAGTGCCATATAGTGTGTGGTGGCATGAATTCATTTACCTTAGAATGTAGTAAGATACAGTAACTAAGCCATAATCTAAACGACCAAGAAAACTAGTAAAAGATGCTTCATAGAGTTCAGGGTTGGAGGTAAGAAAGAGATCTAAGAACTTTGAACTAAAAGGCATTGTAAGAAAATAGAAGGGTTTCATAATAAGGTTGGTAGGATGGTTACTGGCTACTAGGATTTTGGCTGCTCTGCGTTGAGTGTCAATTGGTACATTCAGGAGTACGCAGCCGCTTAACCTAGATTGGAAACTCAAGCACAAGGGAGATCGCTGGAAACGTAAGCACATACACCGTCAGGGAGACGCAAAAACGAAATAAGTTCGTAGCTTGGGAAAAGAAGATGGCTGGTTAAGAACTTATTTGAGTCTCCGTTAATGTAGATGTTTGAAGGAAGCTTGTCCAAGTCTTGCCTCAGTGTTTGTTAGTTGTTGGGGAAGATACGTAAAGGTTGTAATTTTTCTTAATAGCCAAAATAATGGATTAAATTATTTTATTAATGATGTGGAAAGAATTGCCAAGTTAGGCAATTAAACCTTTAATCAAATAGCGTTAAAAATTCTCCGTAACCAGGGAATTATAAAAAAATTAATTGGTGCAGTAGAGCTTTTCCACTAACTAACTAAAAATGGTTTAATTATTGAGTATTGAATGCTACGAACCTTAAACCACTCATCAATAATAGAGTCCGGTGGAGGTTTACCATCAGGAAAAGATAAATCGAGCACTAAAATTCCATTATCGTTTAGTTTCTTTACATTGTAGCCCTCTTCGCATAACTTTACTACAGCCTTAACATTGTGATTTTTCATTTCTTGTACATATTCCAACATGTTTGCATTTGTGGGCTTCATAGTTATTAAAAATCTGAAACCTTTGTGAGATATTTCGGCTGGTGCATAAGAGGTGGTAATGCTGGGTTTCCTACTCTAAAAAATTAAGAATTTTTTAAAGGATTTTTCTTAGTGTGCTTTTGTGTACAAATTTGGGATTTAAAAAATTAACGAAGATACGGAGGTTTAAGTAACCACATTATCCATGACTGTTATGTACGAAGCTAACTTTAAAGCGCTTTTTCCACAACTCGCGTTTTAAAGTCGGTTACCATCATAACTTTAAAACTACTGCATCGATCTTTTAGAAATTTTTACCACTATTTTTTTGAATAATTTCGACGTAACGCTGAAGAGTTATTTACAAGTTTTTCAATATTACTGATTTTATTAAAAACAAATACGCTGATCTTTTGTTAAAAATTGCGTTTGTAAGGTGCTCCCAAAAAGTGATAAATTGTAAATTTAAAAATTCTTCCAGTGTTACCTGGGGAAAACGATTATCTAAGAAACAAACTTAATTTTTTAATTTTACATGATTCAGCACCGAGATATAATGGTCACCGCAATTCACCTTTTTTGAGACGCTTCTAAATAATTGCCGTATGTTTTTAAATTTTTTAACAAAATTTTTACACAATATTCTTTTATATTATATTTTAATGTGCCAATAAGTTTATGTAATTAATATTGACTGTGTCGTCAAAAAGTTTATAAAAATGTACTTTCTTTAGCACCACCCCCTCCTTAGTTAAATGTTTCAGAGTTTTTCATTAAAAATTAAAGGGTGCGGTTATGGTTTCTAAAACAATAGAAAAGGTGCTGGCTTAAAACTTATGAATGAATAATTTTAAATTAATCTAGTATAATTTAAGCAGTATTTATGCAACAGTTTAAACAAATCTATCACGTTATCAGTTCCGGATTAACCCAATAAGTAAATTAAGCAAGCTTCGGGCATCACGTTGTGAGGGGACACCACAGAGGGGACACCAAAGAGTAGAAAAAAACGCATATTTTGTTTTATAAACGTGTTTATTAGAAAAGTAAAAGCTTTTTACTCTTCAACAAAATTTGTGTAATAGGTTTAGGATATACAGGGTGTACTTTAATTGATGGCTGAAATTACAAATACGATTCCTTAGCTTATTTTAAAAAGAAAAGTTGATATAAACATATGTCCTAAACCTCTTAAGTTTTGAGATACAGAGTGTTAAAATAAAAAAATATATATATTTTTTAAATATCCTAAATACTTTTTACCCAATTTTGTTTTAATTTTGCAACAAACTTTATTACATTTAGTTAGTACAGTGACGCCAAGATAGGTAACTGAAGGAATATTTCCAACAAAAAATAGTACGCCCCTGACTGTATAAATGTGTGTAAAATTTTTGTGCTTTCTTTAGATTAAGAAAATAAAAATACTGTTTTTATGTCGTCTAATTTTATTTCGTATCTTGTTGAGTTTAAGAGAAAAATTACTTAATTGCATATGTTTGCCATAAAAGAAGCATTGCGGGATCTTTTTCTTTTAAAAAGTAAGGTTTTATAATTTTTAATTAGCAATTAGGAAAAAAATACTTATTTAAATAAGGTTTATATCCAATATAACAGTTTTTACTAAAATAAATGTTTTCAAATATTTTTGGTTTTTTGAAAATTTTAACACCTCAAAAGGTAAGGTTTAGGACATATGTTCATATTAACTTTTCTTCCTAAAATAAGCTAAGGAATCATACCCTGTAATTTCAGCCAGTTACAGTTACACCCTGTATAATAAGTTTGGGAAAAAAATTACCTTTTTTTTTCTTTTTTTTGCCCTTAAAAAATGTTTGCTTTCCCAATTTTTGTTCCTCTTAAAAAACATTTGTGGCTAGGGGGCACCACACGAGTCAACTGCTTAGGGTATCACGAAGTCTTAATCCGGCACTGCACGTTATAAAGTTAAATATTTCAAGAAAAATAGGAAGTGTTCTAATCCTTATTGATTTTTTTGACAAGGCAACTTTGAATTTATTTGATATAAAATTAACTGTTGTACACTGTCAAGTTTTTTTAAGGTAAACATGGTCCAACTTATTTGACAAGAAGTTTGATGGATCCAAAAATCAGGATTACAATATAAAATATATGTAATCTTATTTACTTAAAAAATTCAAATATACCAATAATTGCATATAGCACAAACAATATTTTTATTTTATTTTAATTGCTTATTAATACAATATTAAAAATCTTAGATGCCATTTTAAGGTTTGGCCACACGTAAATGCCCCATGGCCGCACTGTGCCCGGCTTATTGGGGGACAGATTAATTCGAAAATATTCAAAATCTCTTTTTGTGCCATTAAAAATATAAACATTTTTGTCTTAATGAGTCTATTCTTTAAATATGTATGTCTCCTTGTTTAAATAAAAAAAATCACTTATTTCCGTTCCTTTTTATTGAAACTAAGAGCTTGGTATAGGTAAAACTGTGTTGCCTTATTTGTAAAGGTTTAAAGCGTAGTATAACAAAGTCATATTACTACAATTTTTTAAAACATAAAACTTTTTGCACGGTATTCCCCTACATTTTACCAGCAAGACGCACGGCTGCGGGCTCGTTGCGATTATGTGTGGCCTGACCTTTTAAAAACTGAATTTTTGAATATTTAAAAACAGTTATACTATCTATTTTCGTTTGTTTACAAACTATTTTGGTTTCCTATATAATTATAGAAACCTAAAAATAGTAACAACTAAGCTTATAAACATATTTGCTTTGTTTGAATTAAAAACAAAATTCTTTATAGCATCTAATATCATTTTTTTTGTAAACCAAAAAAAAAAAAGAAAAAAATATAGTTTTAATCTGACATTAATTTAGTTATGTCTACCTATTATACTCACTGATAAATTAATATCTATACGTTGTATCTATAATGTTAAAACCAGTGGCGTAGCTAGGTCAGCAGGGCCGAAGGGCAAAAATATTAAAATAGGGCCCTAAATACAATAACAAGGAAATAAAATACATCTATTAAGTGAGTAATGTGACCCAAAAAAGTGACAACCGAAAAAAAAGGTCACATTCTTCTTACCTTTTTCTTGTTCTGCATATTTATTTTTTTCACTTAGCTCAAAAAAGTGACAACCAAAAAAAGTCTTTACCTCTTTCCACTTACATTCATCATACATTTGTCTTGTTCTGCTTAGTTATTTCCTTAACAAGGCCCAACAAAAAGGTATTGACCTTTTTTGTCGTCATTTTTGTTGGGCCTACCTAATTTCACCAAGGGGTTCTCCTTAGCTAGAGGGCTTCGAGGCACTGAACCGCCTAGTCCTATAGTAGCTACGCCACTGGTTTAAACTGACCAAAGTTAAATGAAAACTGCTGTAATAGTTTATAGCAAATACATTTATTAAACATGGAAAAACACATTTTAAAAAGACACAAAATTATGTAAAAATAAACGTAATTATTTAAATTAGTCAATTATCAAGGTAATTTTAAAACTATTTTATATATAAATATTTAAAAAACATGTATACTACGTGCCAGTTTAAAATTATAACGGGCAATTTTTGTGGAAAAGAATCGGTCTGTACCGAGATCGACGCGTTATTCAATGCTTTTCTCTAATGCCAATCCCTTTTTTAAAAGAATTAATTAAAAAAAATAATTTTAACATACCTATACAGTTACTCCCAAAAGAATTTAAACATAATATACAGGGTGGCTCACCATATTCGACACGGTCTTTAGCTGGATAACCATGGGGTTTTTAAAAAGTAAATACTGAAACATATACAGGTCGGATAAGGCCACAGTATAAAATTATTTTACTCTAAACAGGATGTCTCGAAAAGTGTGACGTATCAAAGTTATATTTTTTAAATGGAACACCCTATATTTTATGACGGTTTTAGAATCTACCTAAAAAAATAATGTAAGTTTGTTAATGGTACCAAGTGTCTAATTTTATTCGTTTTTGTGATATTTGATTTTTTTCAAAATGCAGGGTGCAATTAAATTTATTTTATTTTAACAATATAAACTCCTTAAACTTTAAGATTTGTTACAAGATTAGGAAAAGTCTGCCTTATCATACGTAGATCAAATCGAGATCATAGATTATACAGGGTGATCAAAAAATAATTTCAATTTTTTAGAAAGTAAAATTGCAATATCTCTCTTATTTTAAATGGAACACCCTGTATTTTTACACCACATGATGACAAACCAAATGCTCTTTCAAATAGTGTATAGGTTGCCTATACCTATCTTTTATACTTTTAAGTAAATTCCGTTTTAACAGCCAACTTTAATTTAAATAAACATTTGGACTAAAAATTTGTAAAAACAGATTTTACTAAAAAGCACAAAAGATAGTCATAGGCAACCTATCACCATTTGAAAGAGTATTTTATTTGTCATCATGTGACGTTAAAAATACAGGGTGTTCTATTTAAAATAAGAGAGATATGACTATTTGATTTTCTGAAATATTTAAATTATTTTTTGATCACCCTGTACAATATTTGATCAATTTGACCTACGTATGATATGGCAGACTTTTTATAATCTTGTTACACATTATAAAGTTTAAAGTGTTAAAAGTGTTAAAGTAAAATCAATTTAATTTTACCTCTGCAATTTTCAAAAAATCAAATATCACAAAAACGAATAAAATTAGACACTTAGTACTTAAAACAAACTTGAGTTATTTTTTAAAGTAGAATCTAAAACCGTCATGAAATATAGGGTGTTCCATTTAAAAAATATAACTTTGATACGTCACACTTTTGAGACACCCTGTATAGACAAAAATAATTTTATACTGTGGTCTTATCTGACCTATATATGTTTCAGTATTTACTTTTTTTTAATCCCATGGTTATCCAGCTACAGACCGTGTCGAATATGGTGGGCCACCCTGTATTTTTACACATTATAATTCTTCGACATTACACTATAACAAATAAAACATATGACATTTACCTCATACTCATTAAAAAACAATGCAAACACAACAAAAAAATGTCATTCAATACATACCCTTACACATCTTATGTCTCAAAACTATTTGGACAAATGAGAAAAAATAAAATATCATATTTTTGTAACAATACTTAATACTTGGTTGAAAAACCTCTTGATTCTATAACACATCTAAGTGTATTTAACATAGATTGAGTTACCATAATTTAACTATTTTTGATTCATGCTTTGGGTTGTTGTCTCGAAGAAAGACATCATTACTACCTAAACCTAGTTTTAACGCATTTTGAGGTAAATTTGTTTTTAAAATGTCCAAATACTTACGCTTGTCCAGAATTCCATCAATGAGCCAGAGAGAAACTACTCCATTAGCTGCAAAACATCCCCAAAATATGACAAAACCCCTCAATGTGTTATTGTGGAACAAATATTCTGAGACTGTAACGATGTGCCAGGTTTGCGCCACACTATTTTTCTTCCATCTGATATAAGCGGGTTTATTTTTGTTTTATCCAAAAAATTACATGATTTCAAAACTCAGGAGCCTTATTTATGAGCTTCTTTGCGAAGGCGATACGTTTATGCCTGTTGATTTTGATAACATGTGGCTTCTTTCTATCTATTCTACCATTAAAATTGTGTTTTCTTATGTTTTGTGGCTGTTCTGCAGCTAATAGAGTAGGATTCCTCCGCCCCATTGATGGAATTATGGACAAACACAAGTATTTGGACATTTTAAAATCAAATTTACCTCAAAGTGGGTTAAAATTAGGTTTAGGGGGTAATTATGTTTTTCGTTAAGACAACGACCCAAACCATAGTTCGTAAATAGTTAGATTATGGCTACTCTATCACACCTAAACTTTTGCACTTTCCTCCTCAATCGCCGGATATTAATCCGATACAAAATTTATGGCAAATTTTAAAATCTAGACTTCAAAAAAATAATAGAAAAAATAGACAAAACTTTATTGGACAAGCTTTAAAAGTATGAAGTGAAATTACTAAAGATGTAACTAACAAAATATTTCAATCTATGCCAAATATACTTAGATGTGTTATGGAATCAAGAGGTTCTCCAACCAAGTATTGGTTACAAAAATATATCCTATTTTTGTTTTTTTTTCTGTTTGTCCAAATACATTTAAGACATAGGATGTGTAAGGGTATGTATTAAGTAATATTTTTTATTGTGTTTGTATTGTTTTTTGATAAGTGTGTGGTAAATATTGTTCGTAAGGAGTATTCATACATATTATTGTGTCATATGTTTATTTGCTACAGTATAATATTAGATGGTTGTTAAAAATATATTATGTTCAAATACTTATGGAAGTTATTGTAAATAAAAAATTAGGCCCTAAAGTTTGTCAATAGATTTTCTGAAAAATCTTTTAAATTAAAATAAAATTGGGTAAATAGGTATATCACATAGATCATTGTTTTACATTCCAATTTAGCCGAAAAGGATTTTAACTTCCGTTTATTAAATTATGCACCCGGTACATTTTTACAAATTTAAATAAAAATCTTATACTTACACTGAAACTGAATTTGATTTTTTTAAGTATAATATTTAAATATTTTTACCATGTTACACTGTATAATCATCTTAAGTAAAATAAGACCTAAAGTGTTACATTGTTACATTCCATTTGTGTATTATCTACAATAAAGCTTTAATTATAAATCCTACAGTTTGTAAATTTGTAAAAGAAGCAACCCTACCGGTCGATGACAAGTAGATATCTGCTAAACTTGGCCAATTCAAACAACAAGCCAAATACGGCGACGGCACTGGTATTTTTTTAATTATATGTCGGGGTGGCAACGATATATCGATTATTTTCAAATATCGATATATCGCAAATCAAATATTGATAATCTTCATTGATATTTAACTTTTCGATATATCGATAATCAATATTTTCAAGTAGTAGTATAAATATTGTAGTAAATGAGACAAAATTAAAAAGCGATTTTCTTACCAAAATTTGTTAATTTTAACCTGTCAAATGGTCAGGAATGTTTGACACTAAAATAAAAAAACTCTAATTGTTACTATTATGCCGTATTAATTTTCCCACTACCTGTTAAGAAAAGAAAATGTAATATAAAATAATTTATCAATAATATTTTTCTCTCCCAAATATTGATATATTGCTCTTCGATATATCGGACAATCGATATTAGCCAAAACAATATTTATCGGTATCGATATATCAATTTTTTTAAATTTTACATCCCTACTTGTATGCCACAATTTTTTTATGCATTTGAGAGAGTCTCCAAAATTCTTTTAAAAACATGTGAATTGGTATAAAAGTTATTATAAAAAAACAATATATATTTTTTTTATTTAAAATTAAAAAACTATGCCGTTTAGCACATAGGCTCATATGAAGTTTTTTCCATTGTTAAATTACGCCTTAAAGTTTGTCGGTAGTGTTACTAGACCCTTAAAGTTTGTCGGTAGTGTTACTGGACACCCTGTGTTTTATAAAAGGGTGCATGTTTTTTTCTTTTAGAGCCCATTTTCATTTCATATGAACGTAAAAAAAAATGAAAAAAAAATACTTTACCTAGAAAAATGTACTTTAGAATAACTATAGTTTCTTAGAAAAAAATTGAAAGAGTAAAAAAGGCTTTCAAAAAACATACCTTTTCATATAAGTACATACGCGTACTGTTTAATTCCAATAGCGCGGGTATCTTATTTAACACATTTCGGTAATTAAAAATATAAAATTAAAAATGAATCGTAAATAAAGACACACAGGAAAAAAGATGAAAGAGTTATAATAAACAAGGTGGCGCATTTTCGTGGACCGTATAGCAAAATCTAAAAGAGATAGAACAAATCTGATTGCATAATCCTGGTTTTGATTTTTAAAACAAATCCAGTGGAGAAAGTTAATCATAATTGGATTCGTTTTAGAGATACTGAAGATTTTCAAATCAATTTGGCCAGGCACTCATAACTTTCTTGTTATTAGAAAAACAAAATGTTAATGAAAAAAATTCTAGTAAATTTTACTGAGAATTTAGTGGCCTACCAATATGTTAATATGACCGCCCATGTCGCTATACCTTGCCAGGTCAACAAAAAGCGCCACCCTGTACAAAAAATAATACATGGTGTTCAATTAAAACTTACCACTTTACTTATCTGCGACAAGAGACAGATTTAAGAAAATTGATAAAACACGTCAAGATATTTATTAAGTGGAAACTTGAAAAAAAAACTGAACGGCAGCCCTTAAAAAGCTTTAACAAAATTCCACATAGAGTACTTTAATAGTTTTGAAAATATGGCCATCTCAATCAGGTAATTTTTTAAAGTATGGCCATTTTGTAGTAGGTAAAGATATTAAATTTACATTTTGGGGTTATAAAGTACTCGTCAGGAGCTTTAAAAGGATGTATCACTTGATCCTACTTCTTATTTAAGAATTTCGGGGTGGTAACCCTGGTTGTTAAGGAGTTAAAGGGGTGCCGTCAAATTTTTTGTAAAAACGTTTCCCCTTAATAAATATCTTGGCGTGTTTCGGCGATTTCTCTGTCTGTCAGTCTTCTTTTGTAGATAATTTGAGTGGTCAGTTTTAAAATGAACAGCCTGTATTCAAGATATATTAAAAAAGATACGTACATACTGCATTACCAAAAGGTTTTGATATATCGGCCAGTAATGTAATAAACAAACAAGCACTTATTGTAACCCATGTTTACATGCCGGTATTTAGTTAGACTGTCTAATTTCCTCACATTGCCGATGTGTTATGTTATTTAGAAGCGGTATACAGAGTGTAATTAATTTATATCTAAAAATACAGGGTATGATTTTTCACCATATTTTGGAAAGATTAGTTCATATAAACATATGTCCTAAACCTCTTAACTTTTGAGATACCGAGTGTTAAAATTTCAAAAAAAAATCAATTTTCTTAAATATCCCAACTATTCTTTACCCAATTTTGTTTTAATTTGGCAATATTATTATGACAATAACGGGGTAATTAATCACTAACCTAAATACGTTTAATAAGTCCAGTGGCGTCTCGAGAGCCAACTGAAGGAATATTTTCAATAAAAAACGGTAGGCCACTGACTGTGTAAATGTATGTAAAAAGTTTGTACTTTCTTTAGATAAAATACTGCTTTATGTCTTGTTTAGTTTAAGAGAAAAAACATAAAATTCACTTTATTGTATATTTTTAGACCATAAAAAAGCATTGCGGGATCATTTTCTTTTAAAAGTTAGGTTTTATAATTTTTAATTAGAAATTATTCAACAAAAATAATAAATACTTATTAAAATAAGGTTTATATCCAGTAAAACAGTTTTTACTAAAAATAAGTGTTTTCCAAATTTTTAGGTTTTTAAAAATTTTAACACCCAGTATCTCAAAATTTGAGATGTTTAGGACATATGTTCATATTAAGTTTTCTTCCTAAAATACGCTAAGGAATCACGCCCTGTACTTTTAGCCATCATATAAATTACACCCTGTATAAATAATGTATTCGCACAAATGAATATATTTTTAAATAAATAGAAACTTTTCGTCACGAAACTAATATTTCAAGGCCTAAATTAAAAATGTATTAGCTTAATTTTTATTTGTTGACTAACAGTTCAATAAAACAACCATTGTGGCAGTTTATTAATGTTATTATTAAGTGCCAGACATATGTATCTACTGTAAAGTATTTATTTACCTAATTAAAAAGCTTGTCCTTCACATATTTAGGTTTATATTAGTATTTTTTAACTGTGCCGAAAATATAGTAATAAAAAATATCCCTTATAAAAACCTTAAGATACTGGTTTAAGTGGGGTTTTAAGGTAGTTGTAATTCACATAAATATCTTTGAAGCTTAATATTAATACCATGCTATTTGAAAAGTATGTACGACATTTTGAAATTCAGTCTTCTAGTACTATATTTTTGCTCTAAATAACAATCAACATTCAATATGGTAGGGCAGCCCAAGGGGATTTTGGGATTTTATATAGCCCATCAGATTAATATACCAGAGGATACCTTGTACCCGGATAAGTACCCCTACCCAAAACAAAAATATATCAATCAGAAATTGTCGAGCGCGTCAGATTAAAATAGGGTGGGTAAATAACATGCTAAACAGTGTATATTCTAGTAATCTGACATTTTAAAAGTGACGTAAAGGAAACAGAGGGCTACAAAAAAAAACGTCAGTTTAACGTTTTAGAGCGTGGCTATTTAGGGCTTATGAAAAATATCTAACACGATACGACCCGAACGATTTTCAAAAGCCGAAATAATAATAGTATTTTTTTAACATGTTTAAAAGTCTATAGTCCCCCACCGATGAAAAGGTATACAATATATAACTTTTTTTCTTCTTTTTATATAAGCTTTGTAAGATCTCTATGACGCTCGAGTAAATCCCCATTTAGCATCGTGGGCTCCCTTACTAATATACATAATACATAAAACTCTTAATAATAAATTTTAATGTCATAGCTCAAATAAGGCAGATAATACTGAATCATAGCTTATTCCAAAATTAAATTATTTTTACAAAAGTTTTGGTCTTGATTATGCAAGTAAGGTGTATGATACTGAAACAACTTTTAGGTGAGTTTCAGAATACTAAATAATCATCGAAATTGCTGTTACATGAGTCGCGTTGCCTTTTTGTCAATTTTATTATTATGGACTTATTTTTAAAGGTTGAAAACAAATTAATATTTTTCAAGCTATAATCATTTAAACAATAAAAATAAGGTAACTGTCTAAAAAGTGGGAGCAACTCCGATTTTGACAAAATTTGGCATAATATGGGGTTTTTTGGGTTGCTGATCACTAATCTGAAAAAAACAAAATCGGAAACTTTTCGTTCCCCAGATATCCATCACCAAAGTGTAAAACCAAACTAATCTATTTTTACTCTATTGTCCCTTTTTTTAACACAATTCTTGATTTAAAGTTAAAGTGGCCCACAACATTTGATTTTCACCTTTTAAAACCTCGTTTTCTATGTATTTTACACCTTTTTTCAAATAAATTGCCGATTCCCTTTAAAAACGCAATGAAATACTGCCCGGCGCATTCGCCATAACTTTGGACCATTGAAAGTGGAGGTATGCAATTTAATTTGAAAAAGTGTTAAAATAAATAGGAAATGTATTTTTTAAACTTGAAAATCAACTATTGTGTTCCACTTTAGTCTAAAATTAATAATTGTGTGCAAAAAGAAGGAGAATAAAGTAAAAATAAGATAAGTTTGACTTTCCAGTTTGATGATGGGTATCTTTAGATTCGTGATCAGCGCCCCAAAAACCCCCATATGCCAAATTTCGTCAAAATCGGAGTTGCTCCCACTTTTTAGACAATTACCAAAAATGAGCAATTAGGCAAAACTTTACCATTTAAATCATGCATGACCAAAGAAAAATTTTACACTATTACTTGTTTTAAATCTCCCAAAATTCTTTCAACTTTTTCTGTATAGATGTGGTCTCCACATAAACAGAACCCAGATCGGCTAGGTGTAGTCCAAGGTTACCACCTTAGTCGCGTAACCTTAGGGTAGTTGTCATGATAACCTTGGAACACACCTGGCTGATCGGGGTGCTGTTTATGTGGAGACCATATGTATACAGAAAAGTGCAAAGATTTTTGGGGATTAAAGACAAGAAAATGCACTTTGCTAAGAAGTTAAAAAAAAATATATATAGGAAGTCAAAATTGTACAATTGTTACAAAAGGTAGAATTCTATAAAAAAATAGAGCATGTTAAATTTTTTATATGTTATATATTTAAATATTAAAGTTGGGCCCAATTATTCATTTTTAATTGTTTAAATGATTATAACTCAATAAAAATTCATTTTTTGAAAAAATGTAAAGAGTTGTTTTCAGTAAACAAATTGTAAAAAAATAAAATAAAATTTTATTTGATGTAAAAAAATAATTTATTTTAACTGTCAAAACAGTTGCGTTTTAAAAAATTTGAACCAAAATTCGAGCTGGCATCATGGATCGTCGTAATCAGCATTTAACTCTGAACAGAAATCCTCAAAAAAATCCATGAGAATAAATTTTGATACATTAGCGCCCATACGACCTGGTCTATTTAAAAACATTTGTAGTTTATCATGATATAAATATTGCCCAACGAATATTGCCCGTCATCATACCTAAGGTGACTTTGCAAAACTATCAAAACAGTAAAATATAAATGGAACTGTCTTCTTAAGCGTTGCAAGTTTCATCTTACAAAAAATCATTATGTCAGTTGTGTATACAAAGGGTAGCTATCTTACTAATATCTCTAGTTATTGTATTATTTTTGTCTTGATATATATTTTAAGCTTTTTAATACTACAATTAGAAGTAGAACTGATATTTTGATTAAATGCTGTTAGTTTTTTTATTATTAATCTGTTACCTTAAGCGATGTATGGAAATTATTATCCTCCATTTCAATTACACAAAAATGTGCAAATAATAAACTAAAACTAGCACCTTTTTTAAACAAAACTACATAACAAAAGATTCATTTTCAAAACTACGTTAAAAATAACACATTTGGCCCGGCCTCCGATTGAGACCAACATTTGATTTGGCAGATACATTGCGATGTAAATTTTAATAGTATTTACGAGTGACTATAATTATCACCCGCGTATTTTTAAAAATATCGTTTTAAAATAGGGTCATGTTTTTGTTTTGGAACAAAATTTGCAAGAAATAAACAAAAATGGTCATATAAACATTTTAGCTTTAATTGATGGCATTTTTGAGTAAACGCCAATTACGATCTTTTTCTCAATATGTACCAAGAAAACTGTCAAGATAAAATTAAATAAGAATTAAAATTTAAGAAATTAACTATTACTTAGGTTTTACAATTTTAAATTTTGTTTTTAGGAGATTTTAAAAAATTGTTTGACAAACTGTCACATTTTTTATTGTGTTATAGTGTCATAGTGACACACATAACTAGTTGCTGGAATATTTATCATTTATTTATAATACAAAAAAGGTGATAAGTTATTTTTAAGTTTTGCTAACGACACGTCAGCATCAAGCAAAGTTAACCCATGTGTTATTTAAATTAACAGATATT
The DNA here is from genome assembly GCA_014170235.1 of Listronotus bonariensis. Lineage (NCBI taxonomy): Eukaryota > Metazoa > Arthropoda > Insecta > Coleoptera > Curculionidae > Listronotus > Listronotus bonariensis. The sequence continues at coordinate 75,370 of JACEGR010003330.1, forward strand.
GATGCTACACATTTATCTTTAATTAATATGTACGCACTTTCTTTAATTTTGCGTTTTTAGAACAAGTTTCCTTTGCTAAAATACTTAAAGCATTCCAGTTTATCCTGTAATTGTTTTCAAATGCGTATTGACAAATTTTAGATTTGTAAAATTGTGTTCTTTTATGGGTTAAGCTAAAGGTCTACAAGTTTCATCTATATAAAATTGGGCGAGTAATTAATTTATTTCCCAATCGTTAACCTTTTTAACCATTATTGGGTGATTTAAGTTAAAATTTAATTTCATATCTGTTTGTATGTGTAGGTTTTCTGTAAATTTTTGTTTCAAAGTTGTTTAAGTCTTTTTTATTAGAATGTCAAGAAAATGTATAGTTGTAAGTTGTTTTCTTTTTCTAGAGTAAATTTAATAGTTAGTTCATGTATATTAATGAGGGTTAATTTTTTTTATTTAATCAGTGTTCATCATGTTGATAAATGGAAAAACTTAGTAATGGTAATGAAGGTAAACCAATAGCCATGCCAGAAGTTTGTTTACAGAAATCAGAGTTATATTGAAAATATGTTGTTTACCACAAAATGTAATATAAATAATGGTGTTTATGTTTAAAGTGGTTCTTTCTCCAAGATGGACATCATTTTTTAATTTATTTCTAACAAAATTTATTGTTTTATTCACTGGAAGATGTATATAAACTAACAACATTAAAACTTACCAGAGTGTTATTTGGTTCTATCTTAATGTTTGATAATTGATAAAAATGTTTAGTAGAATTTTATATGTAGGAATTGGTATTATTTAATAAAAGATATAAAATTTTAAGTAAAAATTGTGCTAATGGATGTGTGGGTGAGTTTGTACAACTTACTATAGAGTTATATTAGGTTTATGTATTTTTGATAGTCCGTAAAAGTATAGTGTTGATATTGAAAAATTTAAACTGACACCTCACAACATTAAAACACCACACTTTTATGGAGTAACGAAAATACATAAACATAATATTTCTTTACGTCCTATATTAAGTTGTATAAACTCACCTACACATTCATTAGCAAAATTTTTACCTAACATTTTAGAATTTTCTTTATTTATACTTATGTATAAGTATAAATCATTTTATTGCTCTTAGGTATCAACATAATCCTAAGATCTCACCGTAAATTGATCACTAAAATATTTGACTTGATACTACACAAAATTTGATTGACACAGAGTTAAAATCTATACCAACATTCTCTTTTGACTAACTTAGATTTATTTTGAGCTTAAATAAAATATAATAAGTTAATATTTAATTAACTTTTTAGTTTTATTGTATGCCTAATATCTAATTTTATATTATCAAAATAACGATATTTTAAATCGATTATTTTTATTTTAAAAATATAAATAATACCTTTTTTCCAAAACGAAAACCTATTATTAGTCTAAATAAATGATCAGCAAATAAGCATTATTTCTGCCCGATAAATTTGGTCATTTCCATTTTGACAGTGTATGTGTGTGTATATGTATTTATGGAAGACCAGCATAGGGATAATGAGAAATTTCCTTTAATGATTTACAGAGTGTTGGACGATAATTACGTTGGTATCGGTTAGGAGTTAGGAAACAAAGTTCAAGTCAACAATTCAATAAAGTTCGTCTAGGCTTTTTAGATAAGGCTTGCTCCTAAAATTTATTTACATTCCGTTAACACATTTTGTACTTTTTGAAAATCTCTACGGTGGTAAAAGGTAAACCTGTTTTAATAAAACAGATTCTAAAAGTAGTTTTAAACACTTAATACGTAACGTATTTTATAAATAAATTTTCTTGTTGTACTGTTATAGTTAAGTCTTTTTATTAATGTTTGTTAAAATTAAAAATTTAACTATTTACTTTAAAATTTGTTTGCCCATTAAGTGTGCAATTTTGTTTGTTCTTTTATCCCTAGAGTGTCTAGAATGTGGAACCTGCTGCCCGCGAAAGTATATCCTCCCCCCAAATCTTCAAGTATCAACAAACTCCTTTTACCTCGCCACGGCACGTTAGTATTTAGGCTTTTAACCCTCGTGGATTGCCCAAGATTTAAAAAACAAATAGAAAAATTTTTTATTTGCAATTTCTTAAAAAATGTTAATTTTCTTTAAAGTTCGTGCATGGTCTCAAACTATATTTAGCAGTAGTTAGTTTATTTAAAAGGTTATGGACCTACTGATATACAAGGAACGAGTAAAGTACCCATTATTTTAAAAATATAACAAAATGTTAAGAGTAATAATATTAAACATATGTTTAAATACCAGATCATGGTATCTTATTCATTTTTTTAATTGGTATTACCTATTTGGCACTCTCAAAAAAAAAAATGATAAAAAAATTTGAAAGGTAAATAATACATGCTTTAGTAACTAGGATATTTGTGAAATAGAGTCCTGTTTAATATCAGTGCAACAAACTTAATGTTGGCGGTTAGATTAAAAAGGAAATTTGAAATTAGAAGCCATACCATTTTATTTTTTGTTTAGATAAGAATATTCTACTCTTGAGCAGTTTCAGTATTTTTTTATTTACCCTCTATATCTTTAGACATGTAGTAAAACTAACTACTGCTAATATAGATTGACACTATGCACTAACTTTTCTGAAGAGTACAATTTTCTGCTTGATAACAAATTTTTCCATTTTTTGCACACTTAATTGATCACACTGTATATAAAAATTTCTCAAAATAAACCTCAACTATGTTTAATCCAAAAACACATTCTTAGGCTGCAATAAATGTATAATCAGTACCTGCAAGCTTTAACTTTAAAATGAAAATTATATCCTGTACTATGTTTCCCTTATAACAACGACCGTTTGTCGATAGCTAGTAATTTAGCCAGTTTAAAATAAATTTAGGTGATTTTAAATGAAATCCCTTCTTCTACAACAACAAGATGATATAATAGTGGTAGGATGTGAAAAAATGGTTTACTTTAGTCTAAAGTTAATCCCAAAAGATATTCCACCAAAAATCATATAATTACCTAAATAGTTGTTTTAAAAATTTGACAAATTGATTATGAATAATGGAAAAAACGAGTTTGAGGTCCAAGAATGTCATAAATGATCAAAGGCATTAGTAGGGTTGTTTAAAAACATAAATTTTATCATTACCACATTCAGATGAAATAAGTATTATTTGAAGTAATATTATAAGCAACTTGTGCTTTTTTAGACAAATCTACATTATTTCACAATAATGGCTTAGTAACAAATATAGCTATATTACAACCTAAGTAGAAATTTGGAATAATAATATGTTAAAACGGAATTTACTACAAAAGTATAAAAGATAGGTATAGAGAACCTAGACACCATTTAAAAGGGTATTTTATTTGTCATTATGTAGTGTAAAAAAATATAAGTTGTTTCTTTTAAAATATTTGCTATTTGATTTAAAAAAAAAAAAATGAAATTATTTTTTGATTTCCCTGTACGATATGACCTACGTATGATAAGGCAGACTTTTCCTAACCTTGTTACAAATTTTAAAGTTTAAAGAGTTTATAGTGTAAAAATAAAATTAATTTAATTGCACCTCTTTATTTGGAAAAAAAGACATATCATAAAAATGAACAAAATAAGACCCTTGGTAATAATTACAAACATAAATTATTTTTTATATAGAATCTGAAACCGTCCTATAATATAGGGTGTTCCTTTTAAAAAAATATACCTTTTATACGTCATGCTTTTTTGAGAGACCCTGTATAGACTAAAATAATTTTATACTGTGGCCTTATCCGTCCCCTATATGTTCCCCTATTCACTTTTTTAAACAGCCTATGGTTATCCAGCTACAGACCGTGTCAAACATTGTGGGCCACCCTGTATATTAGGCGTAGGTTAAGGCTACTTTTTTGTGTGCGGTTGATCAAATGGTCCGACACTGTCGAACTAGGTATATACATTTATTGCTTTAGTCTAGACCACACCATAATTAGCGATAACTAATAAAATTATTTCTGGACTTAGCACGAATTGACCTATTTTATATTTGCATTTTTAACAGTAATAAAACATTTATCACTATTGTAATGATCAAAGTACTTGTTAGGTATGTGGTCGTTAATATAAACTATTAGTTCCAAGCACGTGGAAGGTGTTTGTTTAGTAATTTTTATTTAAGTTACATCATTTTTGTTATGCCAGTTTCATTTTTGGTAGTATTTTAAAGGGTATCAAAATAATAATAATAAAAGTTAAGCGTACCTTAAAAGCCTTAGGTAGGGTAAAATTAATTTTATTAATAAAACGATTTAAAAGTTTAAAAGGAATAAAAAGTTTTTGTAAAGGCCTAAATACTCTAATGAAAATAAATAAAAAAATTAAAAGTTTGGGGCCTTTTACCTTTAAGGATGTATACAAATAGCTTTTATTATTACTTAATTGAAAGAAGATACAAATACTAACGGTTAAATAATTCGTTTTAACAGCTGTAAAAAATAAAATATAAAAAAGTGACAGGTTCTTAACATCATTATTTATGTTTGTTAGGGTTTCTTTGGATATCCAAAAATTTACCGGGTGATGGTGACATAGGACGTCCTTACATCAAACTTTTTTAGTTTTTAAGAGAGATTACTAAAAAATTACAAAAACTTTACAATGTTTATTTTTATGTTTGTATTTTGTATAAAAATAATATTTTTAAAAATATATCATACAGGGTGTTTTTTAAGGGCGGCCAGAGGATACTTAAAAATCAAGTACTGTCACTGTTCTTTAGGCACCCTGTACTTAAAAGTAAAATATTTAAATGAAAACTAAATAAATAAAAAGGTATTTTTGAACATATGTTTATGCAAACATTTTCTTTAAATTTTCTAGCAACGACATAAAACTCTTCACACAACCACGTTCATAAATATGCGTGTGTGCTAATAGTAATTTATTTTGTATTATTTTTACCTTTTTTATTTTGATGTGTTAACTTTGTTAGCAAACTATTTCTGGTTGCCATTTATTCTATAATAAGAGCAACACTGTTGGATACCGCCTCAACATTTTTTTTTTCTAAAGTTTTTTTAAAGACTAAAAAAAATAGTTTTTTAAATTTGGTGACTTTAAACAAAATTATAAAAATAATCCTAACCCTGGTAAACGTACATATTTAAAAATTAGAAGACAAATACATTTTTTTATTTAATGAAAAATGCCTTTTTTTAATTTTATTTAATTTAAGTAACACTTGGTTACCAAAGCAGCCACAAAGAACAAATACAGATTTATTGAATTTCTAAGTAAAAAAAATGGTTAAATCGACTAATATCAAAAATAAACTTAAATAATTTTTTATAAGCTAATTAGGTCAAAGGGCAATTCTTAAAACTTTTTGTTGGAGCTTATCATAATCTATCTATATCATAGCTTTTAGCATTTCAGACAAAGCACATTTTTTGATGAAAAATAACTTTTTTCGAAATATTAAAAATAAAATGTTTTACAGGTATAACCGAAAGTATCGGGAATGTAAAATTTTTGCCATATTAAGATCAATATTGTTTAAATCTAGCGCCAAAATTTAAAAAATGTATCTTAGTTAGTTTTCAAGATCTTTAATAGTACACTTACCGTGCATAGCCCCGTATACAGAATGATCAAACTTAGGTTGGCATTATTGCTAACTCCTTATTATTGGAGATACGAGGTCGGATAAATTCGTAATGGTATATTATTTTTTCTCTAATTAATGTGCTGAAAACGGAAAAACAATTGAACGTCGAGCTTATTGCACAAAATATATATTTTTTAATGGAACACTCTGTATATCATATTATAACTCGAAAATTCCATAAAAAAGCTTGATAAAAGTAAACATGTGAAAAATCCAATTTTTAATAGTGTCGGCACTATGGCCATTCTCCGGAATGTAATAGTTAAATGGCATTTTTATTAAAACACCCTGTATATTGCATTACCAATAAATATATATTTTAAAGACCTTTAAGAATGAACAACATTTGATATGTCTATCTTCCTTAATTTTAGAAATATGGCCATTTATACCTAGAAATTAGTAGATAATTTAATGTCAATATTTATAACTAAGATACTAAACTTATTGCTTATAGCTTAAAGCTTTAAATAAAATAAAAATTTATTATGATATTTAAATTTGAATGGCCATATTATTTCTAAAAGCATAAAAGATTGACACATCAAATGTGGCATATTCTTAAAGATCTTTGTATATATCTATTAAATAGTTATGCAATAAACAGGGTGTTTTATAAAAAAATGCCAGTTTACTATTAAATTCCGAAAAACGGCCATATTTCCGAAACTATGAAAAATTGGATATATCACATATTGACTTATATTAAAGCTTTTTAAAAGATATTTTAAATGATGATATAATATATATGGTGTTCCATTTGAGAAAGGTATATTTTTGCAATAATGCAAAAACCCGATTTTCAATTGTTTTTCTGTTGGCAGTATGTTAATCAGCGGAAAAAATACTACAACTTCACTAATTTAATCGACATCGTATCTTCAATAATAAAGAAGTTAGGAATAGCGTCTTAAGTTTTATCACCCTGTATACATACATGTAATAAAGAATAGTAAAAGTATCTATGTAAAAGATGTATTTAACGTGAACTTACCATTATTAATTGTTTTGTTTTTTCTTCTTTTGTTAGTTAGGTGAAAACTATTAACATATTTTTAATCATAAACTAGTAAAAGATTAAAATCGACCACCATTACACAATAGAAATACACGTCAACATTCTTATGACTGATTAGTCTCGAACCATGTATAGAAGACTAAATAATTTAATGTTTGAATACTATCAGTTAAATATTTAAACAATTATAGGTATATGGATGATAAAAATAAAGCTCTTAATAAAGCGGTCGAGCTGGCAGTATACCGCACTATGTACCTTAAGCTTTTAAGTTGACAAAAATGATAATAAAATTGCGTTATGGTCGTCGTTTCTCATATTTTTTTTTAAATATTTTAAGATAATCTTGGCGCGGTAATGATAAGATAAACTTTGTATATCGGCTAAAAAACCATCAGATTTAAATTATCTAAATTTAATTATATAGTATACAGGGTGTGCCAACATATATAATGAAAATGTCTAAGGTTCATGTAGAAAATATAAAAATAACCGCTATAAATGTTAACTCTTTCCGGTACGGAGAAACGTGTTAAAAAAACCCTTTAGGTACAGAAAAAAATTTATTGATATTTTTAACAAAACATGTTTAACCTTAGAGATAGAAACGTAAGTATGAAATTACCATAACAAAAAAATTAAAAAAAACTTGCTTATATAAAAAAAATGGTAGGTTATATTTTGACCCACTGTACGAGAATGGCCAATACGATAATCAAATTTATTTTCTATGATAGGTTTGAAAAAATTGTTTGTTTTTTCCTAAACATAGTTGGACATGACAAACACTGCACATCCAGTTTGTCCTTGTTTCAAACTCTTTTGTGCTGCAGTTTGAACATCTTCTTCGGGTTGTACGAATAGGCTGATGGGCACTTTCTGTAAATCGGACAGCTTCTGTCTGAGATAATTTCCTTTTTTTCATTGGTATTGGCAGCTCCATGGGTAGGGACATACTAGCAACCAATTTGGTAGCCACACATTCTTCCATAATTTTCATACGAAAATCTTTCATGGTCATTTTTGTCGGCAAATCTAATAACTTATGTATCACATGCGCATTAACAACTGCTGTATCCAAAAAGAAAAAAAAATTCGGTGCCACCATTTCTTACTTTTCCTATCAATTTCGTATACGGTTTTTAATTGATCAAACTTATCCACACAATTCATATGCTTATTATAATCTACCAAAACCTGTGGACAAGCAATTGACGTACAACTTCCATCTTTCAATTTCCTATTCACTTCTGTAGTATCTTTAGGGTCGTGAAAATTTGAAAGTAAATAAACCATACGCTTGTCATACCATTTGAAAGCGGATACATGAACATTACTGGTAAACCATTCACTGTCTCCCCGTTTTAGTGATTTATCTGGACAAAAATTAGGCAAATTTTTTCGAGAAATTCGAACTGTACCACAAGCATATATCTTCTTTTCATATAGTTCACTTAATTCAAATTCAAATTCAAATTCAAATTTTTTAATAGCTCGACACTACTAAAAAAATTATCGAAATATATTCGATGATATTTATTTTCAAGGTCAGCTGTAAGTTGCTTAACAACTCGGCTACCCAACTTTTTTCAACTTCATTACCAGTTTTGCCAACGTAAATATCAAAATCTAAACAATATCCAGTTTTATCAGCAATCATCCAAACTTTATAACCACGTTTTTTTGGCTTTCCCGGCATATATTGTTTAATAGAAGAGCGGCCTTTAAATTTGATCATAGACTCGTCAATGGATAAAGTCTCATGTGGGTTCAAACACAATTTAAAATTTTGTCGCATGATTTTTAAAAATGGTCTAACCTTATATAGTTTATCATAATTTTTTGAAGTCTTTTCGGGCATCATAGAATTATCATTTAGATGAACGTTACTCAGAAGCCAACCAAATCTATGCACTCTCATAAGTCTACTTATGTAAGGGTCATGTAACATTGGATTCGTACTCCAATAATCCCTGTAGGACGGCAGTTTTTTATTCCCATTAGCAGGTTTATGCCAATAAAAACCATGATCTCTTCTTTATCAGTTTTAGTATATGTTTTACCAGTTTTTAAGTAATTTTGTTCCGCATACAAATTAGTTTGGAACACGATAAGATCCAAGACTTCATCTGTCATAAAACACTTAAAAAGATCAAAGGGGAGGGATCTTTCATACCTTTTATACGATTCGTTACACCCGCAGCCTGTATGAAAGCTACTGGGGCATCTATATTGCTGACTTTGCTCCAAACTACATTCATATTTGGTTTTCCTATAATATGCGCCAACGGAACCAGATCTTCATCATCCCAATCTTCTAGTTGGTTATCATCCTCGGAATCCAGTATAATTGGCAACAGATCTGACTCCACAGACATGTTTTCCTTTTCAGGAACATCTTCGCCTTCAGAGTCATTGTCCGAACCTTCAGAAGGAATATCCATATACTCCTTATCACTCTCATCCAACATTTCATAAAGCTCTTTCTCAGTCATGTTTGTTAGCCTGAATGGCAAAGGATCACGTAAGCTTTTATGGGCCATGTCTAAAATAAACACACCTTTCATGTACGGTGGGATGAAATTTAAACATTGGAAAAAGATGTAAAAATGGGGTGGAAATATGGACATTTGATTAGTTTTTTTGTAATAATAGGTAATAAAATTTTTAATAAAATGCATACCATCAAATTTACTAAGCAAAATATAAATAGAAATTGTTTAAAACTTACCTTAATTACGCCGCAAAACACACCTTGGAAACAACACTAATCAAATGAATTTACCGTCGCTACTAATACGCAAATCTTTTTCCTAAATATTTTTTATTACAAACATGTCTTGACCTGACTTTTTAGGAGCGCGGGACAAAAAATAAACCGTGATACTGAAACGCTAATATTAAAAGATTAGGTGGGTTAAATTGCACTCCAACGTACCGGATGGGACAATTTTTTGGTGGTTTAAATTTTGTCCCAGCGTACCTCAAAGAGTTAAATAAAGGCGTGAAAATGGTATTTTTGAGTATCTTAAACTATAAGCTAAAAAAGGTACGTTTGTTTTATATGATAACTATAAATTAAAGCGTTTTTAACAAAAACAAGTTTTTGTTTAGTCGGGGCATTTAAGAACATTCTGTTATTCTATTGCAACTGTCACTAAAAAAACATCTTAGAGAATATATATTTTTTAATTTTGCGATGTTAAAAAATAATTTTGCATCATTATAAAGGGCCTAAGATTTAATTGAGTCGATGACAAACCCACAAACAAAATAGTTTAATACAACTCTATTTAAGCAATTGTTATGGATATCGAACAGGAGTACCTATTTTTAGTTAAGTGTACAATCAATCCAAAAATATTATGTTTATTCCTTTAATGTACAAGGTGCAAAAATAATTAAGACTACTGTGTAATGCGCCAAAAACGAGATATTTTAAAGATCTTTAATAAATACTACATTTAATTTTATCCTATTTTTGTTATGCTGCCGCCACACATTGGGCGAAGTTGTGGCCGAACTATTTGTCGAAACATTTGGCAAAATATTTGAAAGCAAATGTGTGTGTAAAAAGTTGCAAAATGCAGACGAACTATACCCGTCCAAACAATGGTGTTTGCGAAAGTTTGTCGTAGTTGGCCTAATGTCTGCCGGCGCGGCGGCATTAGATTTACAGCTGTACGCTGTACACAAATAATGCTTACTTACTAACCAGAACAGGGCGTTAAAGTTTAAAAAAAACTTGGAATTTGTTAAATATTTTAAAAACACCTTTATCCGATTTAGATGAAATTCGCATATTTAATTTATTACGGCAATTGTAAAGCACTACCTACATTTTCTTTTATCTTTGGACAATCCACGAAGGCTTAAAGCCTAAATACTAACGTACCGTGGGTGTCTTAAGAGGTAAGAGGGAGTTTGTTAACACGGGACTTAAATACTTGAAGATTTGGGGGAAGACCTCCGCTGGCAGCAGGTTCCACATTCTAGAAACTCTAGGGATACAAGAAGGAACAAAGTAAGAAGTTTGGCCGGAAAGGGATGTATACGCATAAGTCAAGCAAGCTAAGGGTTGTGGGGGACGCCATGCCCCAGATATGAGAACAATATTCCAAGGGAGGTCGGATTTGGGACACATACAAATTGTATAAATTAGAAGGGGAAAAATACTTTTCGGCTCGAAAGAGAAATTCAAGTTTTTTTGAGGCTGCCATGGCTATAGATACAATGTGTTTATGCCAGTTGTAACTTGGCCGCTTATAGGTAAAGGATGACTTTTATTGCGATAAGGAACATGATTGTGTTTTGGATGCATTAAAATGGACGGGAGTTTTAGCGCCCCAATCCAATATTAAATTAAGGTCCTGTGAAAGAGATATCTGCATCGCTCTGCGCTTGCTTTCTAAATCAGGTTTAGAGATGGGTTTAGAAACCTGAAGTGAAGGGTACTATCGTCGATAAAACCATGAATGGAATTAGTTGTGGACGAGAGAAGGATTAATTGGTTTAAAATATATAAGAACTTCTGTAATTTATCGGAAATCGTATTTTTTTTTATTTACTAAGGTCGAAATAATTGTTTATTTTTCAATTGTTTTTTTTTTTGTTGTTTATGAGTACTTTTTAGAATTATTTAGAATGACTATAAAACTTAAAAAAATATATAAAAACTTCTTTTAAAATAATATTGGCTGTGGTAGATATCAAATTTTATCCAAATCAGTTTAAGGGTTTTTAGGATATTTAATAAATAATACCGACCTTTATTAGAAACTTTAAGTATTTTAGATATTTTTTTAAAGTAGTTTTCCGTTGTAGCTTGGATATTAAGTTGTAGGCATAGGCGCTGGAACAGGGGTGCAAGGGGTGCACTTGTACCCCCTGGCTTTTGGAGACTGTCCGAAAATGTTGAAAAAGAACATTTTTTTTTAGGTAAAAATAAAGTTTTCTTTGTTCTTTCTAGGATTCTGTAACCCCGGCTTTTGTGTGTGGGAATACAACAGAAAAATGGATGGACAAGGACTTTTTCAGGATTAAGATTTATTTCGCTCTTGAAATTGTCTTTTGTTGGTCCTCAATTTTTTTTTAATTTTTTGTACCCCCTGGAAGTCATCCTGCCGGCCCCCATGGTTGTAGGTAACTATGCAAGCAATGGAAGGGTATACATAATCAGATATTTAATGTACCTAGTAGTCGGTTTTTGACCTACAACAAAACCTTGCACTTTATTAATTTTAAAGCCAGGATTCTAATACGGGATGGGAATAACGAAATATGAATACAAAGCAAGTATTTGAATACTTTGATTTAAAAACGTTGATTTGATGGTGTCCATCAAAGAAACTGTTGCAAATTACTCACCGTTAAGAGACGCAGTAACTATAAGGCCGTGGACACGATACTAAGCGTAAGCATAAGCGGCCAGCGTAGAGTGGAAATTGTGAGAGCGCTGTCTTTAATCTTTGTGCGAGAATAAAAGAACTTGTTTTTTTTAATCAGCCGCTCAACGCTTACGCTGGTTATCATGCCCGAGGCCTTAAGGCCTCTGACACGATACTAAGCATCAGCGTCAGCGGCCAGCATTAAGCAGAAATAATCTTTTATTCTCACATAAAGATCAACGACAGCGCTCTCAGCCGCTAAACACTGGCCGCTGACGCTGACGATTAGTATCGTGTCAGAGGCCAGCGTTGAAAGGAAAAATGTAATGACGCTGTCTTTGATCTTTATGCGAGAATAAAATATATATTTTTTTTAATTTAACTATTGGCTAACGCTAACGCTGGTTATCGTGCCAGAGCGTTAAGACGTATACTCCAATGTTGGTTGGAATTAAAAAAACTCCTGTGACCAACATAATGGTTTAATAAAAAGCCAAGCAAGTTTTTAACTAAAACTGCTTTTATATCCAGCCAAATAAAAAATGGTTTTATATAATATGTTTTACTTTTTACCCAAAGATATTTTTTGGCATAAAAGAATTTTTCAGTCGTCATGAGGGGTTCAAGGTAAATATTTTTAATAAAAAATGGTACGACACTCCATATTTCCAAAATAAAATTATTTTTACAAATTTCCATTAGGTCTGAAACAAATTTGATTTTTTGACTTTTTTATTTGATGTAAGGTTTTCGCGTAATAAATAAAAATCATTTCTCGGCATCGTCATTTTCTAACGATAATATCAAATTCTACTGAAAAAATTACCTATGTTATTTAATTTTTAATTAAATAGGGATTTGATCATGCCGAGAATTTATTTTCGCAAAAACTAAATGGGAATTTAAAAATAATATATATTTTAGAAAAATGTAGTGGATTACCAATTTTTTCTAAAAAAATATTTACCTTAAACTCCTTATAAACGAGACAGATAAAAACTAATTTTTTGTATGTCAAAAAATGTTTTTAATACATAGGAGGCGTCAAATTTTTTAATTACATCTGAATTAGTATAGAAGTTATTATGAAAAAACACTAAATTTTTTAAATTTTTAACACACCGTACCGTAAACTAATACGTTTAAGATATATGTTTATGTATTTTTGTTTTGTTATTTCCTATTGTGAAATCAGGCCTTAAAGTTTGTTGGATAAGTTGTCAAACACCAGTAAGTTTCTTTAAACATAATAAGTTTGGATGTCTGTCCATATAGGCTCTATAATTAAACTGGTAAAATTTTCAAAAACTTTAATGAATTATTAAGTTTCTAAGGTAAAGTAGGAAAAACTGTGTTATCGCCCAAATATACAAAGCAAATACCTAGTCGTTAAAGACGGGGTGTCCAGTAGTTCTACCGACAAACTTTAAGAGATGATTCTATAATGAAAAATAAGAAGAAAACTTTTTATGAATATACAGGGTGACCCAATAGTCCGAGAAAGTCCAAGATTTCTGTTATTTAGCGAAACATGACAAAAAGTTTTATACTAAAACCATTTGGGACTTTTCGGGCAGTCCTATCTTTGTCCGTTTTCAAGTTAGAACTAACGGACAGAGATAGGACTGCCCGAATCGTTATGTGAATAGTTAAAACTAAAAACAATAAAAGTCCGAAATTGTTTTGGTATCACTCACGAAAAATCATTGTCTACTGTGGTGAACCCGAGCGGTTGGTTCGTACAAAATAAAACACTTTGACTTCTTGGATGAACTTGATGTTGTAACTTTTTATTAATAAATATTTTAAACAATAAACTGTGTCTTTTTTATTTATAAGATATGCGGGAGCAGAAGCGACAAAGAGAAGATTGTTAAGAGACTGTTTATTAGTGTAAGAAAGTTATCGGAGTGTCCTCTTGTTTTGCGATTTTTAGTTATTTATACGGAAATTAATTGACGACAAAATTTGTGTAACATATTTTGATAACATAATTTAATTTAGAAAGACCGCGTGTTAAAGTTAATTAAAAGAAGATAAGAATTTAATAAGGACAGTTGATAAAAGAATGTTCAAAGAAATTTAGCAACAATAAGATAATTTTCAAAAAACATATTTTGTCACGTAGACCAAAAGAATAAATTAGAATAGGAAAATTTAGGGCTCTAACAATCCTCCCTGTTTAAGAGTTTTAATAATTTTAATATTGTTAAAACTAGATTTAAAATATATTAGTAAGTATACATTTATGTAGATGAAATTGTGAAAATTATATAATAGAATAAAATGAAGTAAATGAGATGAGTGATTTTTTTTTCTTGAAAAATAAGAGGTCAATAGAAAATACATATAAAGTATTTTTTTTTATTAAATTAAATTTTGAGGTTTTTCTTTGTGCTCGACCTGGTAACTCTCTTGGGAATGTCAGGTAGTTCAATTTCTTCGTAGATGTGCTCAGCCGGTGCGTCAGGGATTTCCATAATCTCAATGTCAGCTGGTAGCCTCATTGGTGGTCTGGAATACATAGGATTGGTAACGCTTCTTAGTGGTTTGATTTGTACACGTCGTTCGACAGGTGGAGTCCTTTGAAGTGTGTCGTAAGACACGGAGTGGAAACTTCAACTACTGATGTTATTGTGACTATTTATACAAACTAGATGTTTGCAAGGCCCTCGGGTAAATAGGTTAGTAAACCAGGAGAAAAAAGGCCAACGGCATTTTTTGCAACAGCACCAACAGGTGAGAAAAATAATAATAAAAAGGGCTAAGATGCCAAGGACATAATTGTACCATTTATTATAACGGGAAAATGGTTGATTAATACGGCGTTGAAGTTCTTCATCGAATTTATTAATTTTTTCTTGAGCATGGTGGAGCTCATTGAGATTAAGGTTAGAAAGTTTTATGGGTTGCATTTCTTCGAAAAGAAGGTACTCCTTTTGACTTAGGCAGCAATTATCTGTTGTAATGTCAACAGAGGGAACAAAATTTGTATAGTTAGAAGTTTGATTAGAAGTAGCAATTAACATTGTAGATAAAGTGTAGCATTTGCATTTAGGTGATAAGGTAAAAATGCCGATTCCTTGAATAGAAACGTCGGTTGCTGTGTTCTGATCTTCACAGTAGATAGTACCCAACACTGGGTTGGTTGATATGTATAACCATTGGTTCTTCGTAAGGGGATGCCATATTTCCATTTCAGACTTCATTACCTTGGTATTGCAACTTTTCGGGATTGACATGAGCTGTTTGGTTTTCAGATCTAACTCACAGGTAGGTCTTTCCTTGACTAGGTAGATGGTCACGTGTTCGCAGATGTAATCTCCAGATGGGATAAGGTTGCACTTGGCCAAATCCTTTGTTTCGCTGTAGTACATTCGGTTGGTACTCAGTAAAAGATAAGGAAAGGATGGACTTATAAAGGAGTAAATGTTGGAATTTGAAGACTGTATAGGTAAAGGTATGAGGTTATAAACTTTATATAGGTCTTTTGTTACTAAAGAAATTTTAATTGCAAAAATTAAATTATTATTTGCATAAATTACTGATAATTTACAAATGTCTAAGAGTTTATAGGCATTATCTAGATTATCAATTTCAAAAGGAAATTCTAGATTTAAATTTAATTTAATTTTCAAAAGTTCCTGTCTTAAATGACGAGGTGTAATCACTGAAGGGTGAAAAACATTTTGCTTTGAAAAGAGAATTGCTGATATAATTACGTCAAACTCTTCATTTAGTTCGTTGACTAGTTGCGTCAGTAAGTTGAGATGGTCAGTAACGGTTTGCGTAAAAGTCAGAGAATTAATTCTTTTAGCCGTAGAATTTGCGAATTTATTAAATTTTTTAATGTTATTATTTAAAATTTCTTGATTTGTTATTATTGATTGTGCCGTTTTGTTATAATCATTAATAGCATCAGATATTATGTGAACCTGTTGTTTTAATAATGAATGCATGTCTTTATTTTGTTCGGATATCGTATTAATAGCTTCCGTGTAATATTGCGCGTCGTCCGCGTCGGGGGTACCAAAAAGCCATTTTATCGCGTATGAGACACCGTTGAATAGACCACGTTTTGAACGAGATAAGGTTTCGAAACTATGACCTGTTAGGTGGCAAATAGAGTCGAATTTTTCATATAAATTTTTCAAATTATTTGACACTAGCTCTAAGGTTTCATTACAAATGAATTCATGTTGTTTATTAGTTTTATTAAGTTTCCTAAAATTAGTACATAAGGGTAGTGAAGTTTTATACATTTCGGCTGCGAGGTTAAGTTTTTTCTCATATATGCTTATATTAGTGTATGATAAGAGAGTAAATTTATCTTGTGCTAAACGAGCAGTTCCCAATTCATGGAAAAATATTCCAGATCTATCCGTAATATGTGTTATTTGATAAGGATCTGCGCTTATTAAAAGAAAGGACTTAAAGAGTAGGATTAGGATTAGGCTGATTGTTGTCATGTTTATCTGCAAAAAATGGTTTGAGTAAGTTGTGATGGTAAATTGCCGTTTTATTATTATTTAAAAGTAATTTTACTGTTTGATTTGGATATAATTTTAAAATTTCAAAAGGACCTTTATACAAGGGTGAAAATTTTTTATTCAAGCCTTGTTTAATAATTTTATTTTGTAAATAAACTAAATCTCCTACTTTAAAATTATTATAGTTTAATTTTTTATCGTAATAATTTTTAGAATTTTGTTTAGATTTTATTATGTTTTCTCTGGCAATTTCAAAACTTTTGTTTAATTTGAGTTTTAAGTGAGAATAAAAATCATCATAAGTATACTTGAACTCAGGTTTTGCATTAAGGGTATTGGGAATAACAGCTTTACGTCCGAAAATAAGTTCGAACGGGGTAAAATTAGTTGTTTTGTGAAAGTGAGTATTATAGGTAAACATGGCTAACGATACAAATTCATCCCAGTCATTTTGTTGGGAATTTATATAATGCTTGAGGTACTCTTTAAGGGTTAAATGTGATCTTTCTAGTGCACCATTAGTTTGAGGGTGATAAGGGCTAGAAAGTATGTGCTTTATTTTAAATAGCTTATTTAAATCTTTAACGACATTTGACGTAAAGTCTGAACCTTGGTCAGATAGGATTGTCTCGGGAATGCCAAAAAGACATATGAATTGAAGTAGTTTTTCGGCAATAGTTTTTGCTTCGTGATTAGGTGTAGGAATGGCATAGGAAAATTTTGTTAGGTCGTCTTGCATAGTTAAAATAAAACGGTTACCGTTTTCGGTGATAGGTAGAGGTCCTACTATATCAAGAGCTAACCGTTGGAAAGGGCGTTCACTCGTTGTGGTGATTTCCATTGGGGCTTTAGGATTTTTAGAATTAGTTTTATTTCTTTGACACGATTCGCAAGATTTTATAAGCCTTTTTATATCGCTTTTCATGTTACTCCATTTATAGTTTTCTTTTATCCGTTTGTAAGTTCTTAAAAAGCCAGAATGACCAGAAGTTGCAGAGTTATGATTTTCTTCAAAAATTTGTTTTATTTCTTCGCGATTATTCGGACAAAATTTAGGCTTGTTAATTAACGTGATTTTAATATTATTTTTAATAAAAACAAATTCAAGCATTTCATTAAACATTTCTTGTTTAAGGTTAGGATTGTTTTCAATAGGATTTTTCAGAAAAATATGTGTTATTTTGTTTTTTTGTAAAGTACTTTTTAAATTTAGAAAGGAGTAAAATAAATCGTTATAAGTAAGCTTGTCAAAATAATTTAGTTTTGATATTATAAGAAAAGTAGTTTTGCCATTATTTTCTAAGGTTATTACGTCATAAAGGCTTATTTCGTCTTGATTAAATTTATTTAAATCGAAATTTGATATGAGACCCTCTGAACAAATATTATTTTCGTCTAAATCTTTTGAATATATAAGAGCGTTAGGAAATTTTGAAAACAGATTTTCTTTTATAATTTCAATATTTGGTATTTCCTGATTTTCGTAGTGGAATTTTATAAAATTTGCATAAGTTTCTATTTGAGCTGGAAAGCATGTTTTTACAATATTTATAGTGTTAGGCTGAGAAACAGGGTTTCTAGAAAGAGCGTCTGCGTTAGAGTTTACTCTACCGGGTTTATACTTTATTTCGTATTCGTATTCCTCTAATTTTAGTCGCCAGCGAATAAGTCGGCTGCTTGGATCTTTGCAATTAAAAAGCCAAGTTAAGGGACGATGATCAGTGTAAATAGTGAATTTTCGACCATAGAGATAGGGGCGGAAATGTTTTACTGCCCAAACGATAGCGAGAAGTTCTTTTTCAACTACGGAATAATTATTTTCGGCTTTGCCTAAAGTACGGGAGGCATATGAAATAGGAAGATCTTTGCCAATTTCGCCTTGAGATAATACGGCTCCTATAGCGTAATTTGAGCTATCTGTAGTTAAGATAAATTCTTTAGAAAAGTCGGGATATTGAAGTATAGGTTTAGTTGTTAAAATTTCTTTAAAAATATCGAAAGAATTTTGTTGGTCAGTCGACCATAAAAATGGTACGTCCTTTTTTAATAAAATAGTTAATGGTTTAGCAAGTTTGGAAAAATCTTTGATGAACCTACGATAGTAACCTATAAGTCCTAAAAATTGTTTTATTTGTTTGGGAGTTTGGGGCCTAGGATATTCTTTTATGGCAACGATTTTATCTGGATTAGGAGAGATACCTTTTTCACTGATGATATGACCTAAATACATTACTTCTTTTCTCATAAATTCACATTTATCAGGTTGCAATAAAAGATTATTATTACGTAATCTTTCGAAAACCTTTTCGAGTTTTTCAGAATGTTCCTCTATTGAACTGGCAAAAACGACAATATCGTCAAGATAAACAAAACATTGGAGACCTTGTAAGCCTGTTAATGCGGCATTCATTAAACGCTGAAAAGTGCTTGGGGCATTTTTTAAGCCAAAGGGCATTCTTAGAAATTCAAAATGACCGTTAGGAGTGGAAAAAGCTGTTTTCGGAATATCTTTTTCTGCCATTTGTACCTGGTGAAACCCAGATGCCAAATCGAGGGTAGTAAAGTATTTAGAATGACCAAGCTGGTTTAATATGTCTTCGATATTAGGTAAAGGTGTGGCCACGCCCACCGTGACGTCATTGAGTTTTCTATAGTCAATCACTACGCGCATTTTTCTTTCACCTGATGCATCTAATTTTTTAGGTACGATCCATAAAGGACTATTGTAAGGAGAAACAGATTCGCGGATAATATTTTGTTTTAGCATTTTTGCTATTTGCTTATCTAATTCTTTTTATAAATTTCGGGAAATCTATAAATTTTTGAGGCAATTGGAGATGAATCAGTTACTTCAATGTTATGTTTTATAAGATTAGTGCATGTTAATTTGTCGTCAGGTAAATGAAAAATGTCGTTAAATTTTTTGCATAAATTTAAAATTGAATGTTTTTCTTCAATACTTAAGTGATCTAAACGTAAGTTTTTCCCCAATAATTCTAATCTATTTGAGATACTTGTTGGCGATTTATGATTTTCAGCATTAAAAAATATACACGAACTAGATTCGTCAAAAGGTTCTAAATTAATACAAATTTTATTTATAGTTATGCCAACGATTATGTGTGTTTATTACTGTAGTAAGGGCTTTGCCATTTTTAACTTGTAATAAAGCTCTTGCTAAATAAACACCGTCAGTAATTTGTACACCTGAACAGATACCTACGCCTATGTTTTTATTTAGGACTTCAATTTCGATAACAGTTTCTGACCTAGGACTTAAAATAAAAGATTGATTTTTGTTATCAATTTCATAAGCATTAAATATTTTAATTGGCAATGGTAATGAACTAAATTTTAATTCTAAACTTTTTAAATTAATTATCGCGCCTTGCTCTGATAAGAAGTCGTTTCCGATTATTCCATCATATGGGATATTATTTTGTTGTGTTACAACGTAAAACTTTATAGGAAAAGATTGATTTTGTATTTTTAAATTAATTTTGCAACTGCCGAGAGTTTCGACAAGAGCATTTGGACTTAAGCCATTTAATAAAATTTTATCTTGATAATTTATTTTATCAGAATTATCTAAGATTTTATTTATTTTTAAAAGAGACACGGTTGCACCTGTGTCGATTAGAAATCGAAATAGTTTACCATTGTGGTATGAATCCAAATATGGATTATTATTAATATTATTTAAAAATATATTTAAAGACAAAATATTCGAATTTTTCTGTGTATAGCTATTACCAGAGGTTTGGCTATCATTAGGGACACCTGAAAAATCGAATTTTTGTATAGAAAGAACCGGATAGCAACCATCTTGTGGTCTACGGCAAGAATTATAATTAGAATTAGAAAAATAAGAAACGTCGATTTTTTCATTTAATTCCAATCCCATGACACGACGTTGCCTTGGGATTTTTCGGAGTTTAAATGTTGCGTAATGTTAGATACATTATGCGTATTTTGATTTCGATTTTCGTTATTTCTTTTCCTTTTATAACATTCGGAAATGACATGACCAGGTTTTTACAATAGTTGCAAAATTTTTGGTTTGGAACCTTAGGTTTTGTAAAATTAGAATTGTTTTGATTATAGGTAGCATTACGCCCATTATTATCAAGAGCAGGTTGATTTAAATTGACATTTTGTGTTTGGTTGCGTCGCTTATAGCAATCTTTTGTAAAATGACCCTTTATTTTGCAAAAAGAACAATATTTAGTGGGTATTTGAGATTTATTTATTTTATGTAATTGCAGTGCGCGTTCCTCTTCAAGGGCTGCACTGAGAGCCTGAGATAATTCTTTAGGTTCTTTACTACGCAAGAATCTAGAGATATCGGGACTAGAATGTAAAATGAACCTTTGTAGAGCTAGGTCTTTAATTACTTGAGATTTACCTAACATTTCAGTAGGCTGATGAAATCTTATACAGTTTAGAAGTCTAGTGCGAATTTTATCGACACGATTATAAAAGTTTAAGACACTTTCAGAATGAGATTGCCTAATGGTATTTAATTCTTCCATTAGCTGCGTGTAATGTTTATTATCAGAATATAATAGATAAAAATTCAGGTAGATCATTTCTGTTACCGTCGAAAGGTTTTGCTATTAAAGAGCACAAAAATGTAAGACTAAGTTTGTCATCGTTAGTTTGGTCAGTTGGTTCAGTTTGTTCAGTTTGGTCAATTTGACTCTCGTCGTCTGACATTGTAAAAAAATAAAAATCTTATTTTCCAAAAAATAAAAAATGAAATGGCCAAACTTTTAGCAAAAATGAAATGAGTTTGTAAAAGTTTGGGGACACCCGAATCTTTTTTATAAATTAATAAAATATAAAATATTAAAGTAAAGTAAAATAGAATAAATAGAAAAATAAAAATAGACCTTGGTAAAAAGAAAAAATGGGAATGGTAGGAAAAAGAAGGAATCTTACTCTTTGTAGGTTTCTTTTCTTTGTTGTTGATCTTTGAGGTGAAACTCTTCTTTGTGCTGCGTCGCTGGGTTGTCGATTTTTCTTCAAGAGATGCAATCTTCTGCAGGGATGCAACAGCAAAGGACCAAATCCTCGACGAATGCGCCAATTTTGTGGTGAACCCGAGCGGTTGGTTCGTACAAAATAAAACACTTTGACTTCTTGGATGAACTTGATGTTGTAACTTTTTATTAATAAATATTTTAAACAATAAACTGTGTCTTTTTTATTTATAAGATATGCGGGAGCAGAAGCGACAAAGAGAAGATTGTTAAGAGACTGTTTATTAGTGTAAGAAAGTTATCGGAGTGTCCTCTTGTTTTGCGATTTTTAGTTATTTATACGGAAATTAATTGACGACAAAATTTGTGTAACATATTTTGATAACATAATTTAATTTAGAAAGACCGCGTGTTAAAGTTAATTAAAAGAAGATAAGAATTTAATAAGGACAGTTGATAAAAGAATGTTCAAAGAAATTTAGCAACAATAAGATAATTTTCAAAAAACATATTTTGTCACGTAGACCAAAAGAATAAATTAGAATAGGAAAATTTAGGGCTCTAACACTACCATGTTCAAACACACACAAATTTTTGTATAAAAGTTGAAGGGTTTTTAAACATGCATGTACCAAAACTATTTTGATGTATACAAAGTATCCAAAAAAAGTTATGACTAATAAATTTGTTTTTTAAAATTGGAATTCCTATTTTTGTTTACAATATCGGATTCAGTAAAAAATTTTGCATATAATACGTTATTTTATTTTGAGACTCGTGGCAATTTGGCCACGCTATTTATAATTTACTGAAACTTTTGTAAGAAACATGTTACCAAAAGTTAGGTAATAACGGAAATGCATTTGTTAATAATAATACTTAGGTAGGTGTGTTATTACACTAAGAATCATAATATAAATTTCTGTAAAAAAATTCACTAGATCTTATAAAGGTTAATTTTTATAGCTTGGCTAATATCTCAATATTTAAATAGCTAAATCTCAAATTTATTAAACAAAACAACCTGTATATTAGGCCATTTTTACATTTTAGAAATAAAAATATGGTAAGTTTTTTTAGCAATGCCTTTATCAAAAGTGTAACGTTTTTTAGATATTTAAAATTTTTGAAAAATTCATGACAAATATTTTTTGATAAAAAAGAACTTTGGTATTATAAATAAAACACCCAGTATATTTGTCAATATTCTTAAAATTTTATTTTTTCCCCGTAATATAAGCTATGGTTATTTTTAGAAATAAAGCATTTATTGACCTATAAAAATTCACTACATTGAAATTGAGAGTTATTTAACAATAAAAACATCTGCATTACAAAAAATGCGGTGACAAAAGTATGGTACAATTTTTTGCAGATAATAGAGAATTATTGCACAGTGAAATATGGCCAGACACTAATAATATTGGCCTTTTTTTGACATCTGGGCTTGCGCAGATGCATGGTAGGATAAGGACTCCCTTAATAAATATAGTGCCTGGCTTTATTTATGTCGGTTTTAGGTCGTGCCTTATTTTGGTCTTATTTTAACTTTGGAACTGTGCGTCTAACCGAATAGCTGCCGAAAAGTTTTTAGAAGTAAAAATACTGAAAACCTTGCTTTTTCAAATGTATTTCTGTAATTGTGTTAAACAAAACACAAAACAATAAGGAAAATCTACTTAAAGTTTTTTCCTTTTTTAGGTTAATGGTACTGTCAACAGAATTTGCAATTACTCTAAATTATGGGTACAAGCACTATCTAAATAAGGCCGGTATTAATAATTCCCGAGCGTAATAAGGCAACTTGCAATAATTCTCTAATAATATTGTAAATTTAAAACTATATTAGATTATTGCTTATAATTATTTTTTGTGACTTTTTGCATTAATTAATAAATTAAAATTAATTTATAACTCTGTCTACTAAATTTTTTAAAATATCTGATTTGGTATAAAAAAACAATATATATTTTTTAATTTTTACCGCCCGGTACTTCAAAAACTAAGACCCCAGCAAACACTATTTGCCGGCAATATACATTTTGCATATTGGCATTGATGGTAACGCATTGGCAATTGGTGGCAATACTATGCCAACATCTAATACGCATTAAAAAGTCAACCATAAATAAACACTTAATTGCCAATAAATTTTACATGCAGGCGAATTGCCGGCAAGCATACAAAAATAGCGGCATACCAATCCTGATTAAATAATGCATGCCTGGATTTTTGAAGGCAAACCGTCAACGCATATTCATATTTTTGAAACTATATTATTAACATTGGTATTTAACTAACATTAGAGCAATTTGTTTGATCTGTTTTATCTATAATGGCAGCTAAACAACATTATTTTATGTTTTTTACGTACTTAAGGAAATGGCCTTTTCATAACATTTTATTGTTACAAATCATGCAAATTAAAATTAGGTCAAACAAAATGTTTATTATGTATTTTTGAGAGAATAAAAATAAAATGATGGTAAAATTAGCTAGGTTAATTTCGAGCGGAGGTGACAAATTCAAATTTCCCGCTTAGCCGAAATACAAGATTAGACGATTTTCACAGACGAAGAAAAATTGCTTTCGTTTGTTTTGTGCAATAGTTTTCTACGTGGTTTTTTAGCTTTTTAGATTCTTTTTTAAAGAAAAAGTTTTTTAATAGACATAATTGGGTGTATTCATTACCTAATTAGTGTGTGTTGTGTGATTAATTGGTGATGGCTAGTCGAGAAGACGAGTTATTCAAGTAGACTGTTAGGAGTTGTAAACATTTATGTAAACCCTTTTAAGTTTGAAGTTACTTAAAAAATATTATGAACTTAGGAAGTTGCCTTTTTAAAAGTTTTAAAGCCGTTATTAACATTATATACATTTAATAGTTTGTTCTTTTGACATTTAACTCCTTTAAAATATTTCTCCCTATGTTTTGGATCTGAAAATTGAGTGTAAGTGTCCCTTGAATACTTACTATTTTAAAGTGTTTTCTTTTGATTTACTATCTTTTTTTTACAAAATTCTAAATATGTTATTTAACTTTTGGGACATTCAACTTATAAAACTTGCAATACTTATTCAATGATAAATGCCATTATCCCAAACGCATTTTTTTATCATAACTTATTAATGATGGATGCCATCACAGTCTCTGCAACACGTGGCCTAATAACGGCCAATTGCCCACTTTCGTGTCTTTTTGTTATCTTTTTACTAATAACTTATTAATGTTGGATGCCATCATCCTAAACGCATTTTTGGCATAACTTATTAATGACGGATGCCATCACATTATCTGCAACACGTGGCCCAATAATGGCCAATTGTCCACTTTCGTGTTTTTTGATACCTTTTTGCCAATGCCTTGCCATTAAAGAGTGTTGGCAATGCCAGCCAGTAAATTAAATGTACATGGCCGGCAAAAAATGTTATATGGGACGCTAAGACATATGTTCATTAAAAGGTTTTTTCCCATTTTTCATTGTGGAATCACTCCTTTAATTTTTTCAGTAAAGTTACTGGACACCCTGAATATACTAGCATACCGCGCGGGAGGGAGGAGGGTGGCTGGTCACCCTTGGCCCCCGGTATTTGACAAACGTGTTTGATAAAAAAAAGAAAAGATAATTTATTGGCTGCTTAAGATTAAACAAGTTTTCAATGGATGATAAAATGGAAAACAAAGAAAAATTAGATTTAGTTTTAAGGCAGTAGGTATTTGTATATAATGTAATATAGCATAATGAATCGTCATGGAATGCTCAAATAACAACATGTATTCTTTTAATAATTGACGTTATACTGAAAAATTATACATAAAGCTACAATTATATGTAATTTTCGAGGCAATTTTAAAGTAATTTAAATTTGATTACTGTGGTAATAACATAGTCATACAAACACTGCATTTTCTTGTCGGATGTAAATCTTTAACTTTTTCACTTTAGCTTTAGGTATATGTAAAGAATTATACATATGTTTAACTAAATTTTAAATAGACGTAAAGTGTTCGACTCGTGACTTTTACATATAACACGACTATATTGGATTTACGTAAATATCCAATTTTGGCATTTAACTAGATATCAAGGGCATATTGCTATCAATAAATGTATTTTTGCTACTGCATATTTAGTTTCTATCCCTACTGCTTTTTTTAAATATCTCTATTTATTAGGCAAACATTTATATATCGGCTGGGACTCTATCTTTTAAGTCAATTTTTTCATTTGCCCAAATGATATCTTTGTAATTTTAAATCTCTCTGCATATCATAAGACGATTATGTTTAACGCTTTTATTCTCAAAATATTTTTTTTCAATAAATAAAAAAATAAAAAAAAATCTAAAATAAGCCTTTAATTTTCCCCAGAAATCATAAGCCACAGAAAAACAAATTATTATACATTTTTAATGACTTCATGCTTATAAATTAGATAGTTTCCAAATAGTTATTTATGTAATAAGTGCATAAAGTGATCCTTTTTTATACGAATGGGAAGTTTGACAGGACGAGCCGTTAGGCAAGTACGGCAAAATCCATCAGTAAAAAAGATACTTTATTTTTCTACGACCGTATAAAAATTTCTTAAATTACCAGTTTACACATGTTTAATTTATTTAAACTTGTTAATTTTAATTTTTACAGCACAACCGTTATATTGTAACAAAAAGTCATAGCCTTCTTATTTTTTGAGAGACAATTATTATCCTCTTCATAACTATGCCGTTATAATTTAATTTTAGAAAATTATGTGTGCTTACTTTTTGAAGAAATAATACTAAAACAGTATAAATTTCTTTTCAATTTCTTAACCATTCAAATTTAATATTACTATTAATTTTAAATAATTTCTATTAAATTTATTTTGAAATTGTCAAATTTTTAAAACTAGTGACACATGACCTAAAAGAAATAATGACGAAATCAAAGGTAACTTTACCGTTTGGTTCAGTTGATGTCGTGTTTACTGTTACATTGCATAAATTGATATTTAAGTTTATTGTAGTAGACACTGAAACAAAACACTAATTCGAAGTGTGAAAAAAGCTTCAAAGTGTTAAAAAAGTTACTTTTCATAAATAATCATATAGAACATAATACGTTTGTTTTTTATTATAATTTTATGTTTGTTTTATATGAGAAAAACAAACTACTCTTTACATATTTACGCAAATATCCTATTTTGCTTAGTCCACTTGTAATGATAAGATCAGACAACAAAGGGATTTAACATACACGTCGTACAAGCTCAATACGTTCATAGTGACTTTTAGGGTATTAAACACAAAATCCCGTTACACAAGGGGCATACGAATGCCCCTTGTGTAACGAAACCCTATACCTGAGAATAGGTTTGCATTGAAAGTAATGCAACCTTTCACCACTTTCACCTGGCGTGAAATTTACAGCACGTCCTCACGCCTGGCCCTTACGCCTGACGCCGGAACGCTTTGCGTAAGGGCATAGGTACTATATGTATGTACTTTTCACATGATACGCCGCGCGTTTGTTTTGCGAGGCATGCGGAGTAGCAGTTTCTTTCAAGTTTCTTTTAGTTTATAACAAGAAGCCAGTATGGAGACACTTGATACCAAATCATTGATAAGTTTAGTTAAAGAAAATGAAAATCTTTGGAATATTTCGGATAAAAACTATAAAAATCGAGATACAAGGGTCTTGGAAGAATAAGTCCACTTTTATAATTCAGTTTAACAGTTTTTTTTGTCCTCAAAGGAACTTTTTCATCGCCTATAAAATAATTTGCAAAAATATCTCTCGTAGCCTAAATGTGTCTGTGAAATCCGAAAATCCATAAACTGTTAAGGTATCTTTAAACTGAAAACCATGCATCTCTTACACAGCAATAAGCTTTTTTTGTGAGGTATGTACTAACATTTATTGGGCGGTGAAATATTTTCCATTTATTTGATATTATTCCAAAGGTACACTCAGTATATTTTCTAGCACGACTTAACCTGTAGTTAAATATATTCTTTTGGCAATTGAAATTATCTCGTGCATAAGGGCATTCGGAAGTAAAACAATACAACGTCACAAATGCACCATTTAAAAACATTTGGTTTACAAGAGGATGTACCACCGATGTACCCAAAAACGTCTATTTTTCGATATTTTTTTTTTTTTTTAATTAGGCTATATGCTGCAATATCTTTTTGAGTTTTAACTATGTTTCATGAACCATGTCCTAAACCCACAGACAACAATTATTATTGAGAAATTACCATCGATGCCTTTTAAAAGTTGTGAAGACACGTAAGGTAAAGAAAAATTAAATTCAGTGGTTTATATTTTTTTAAATGCTCGAACACGTCTTTATTTTTGGCAGCGGTTTTTTTAAGTGAATTGACGTATACAAGATGGTTAAAAAATAAACAAAGACCTTTTTTTGGATACAACTAGGTATTTGTATTTTTATTTTTAAATTTTACATCAAATTTTAACTATTTTTTATTAACCATGATGTATACCTTAAGTTAAACGTGATCAAGAAAATATCCATTGATTTTTTCACAATTGTGAAGAAAACCAATTAAAAAACAGGTATATATATTTTTTTTAAACGCTAAAACACGATAATCTTTTTATATGGCTTTAGTAAACAACGACTATCAACCCTGTTTATTTGCTCTTTATATATATTGATAAGTAAATTTCTCGATTATTGTAAACTTTCGGAATAGGACATAGAATTTATTGCAGAAATGAAAAATGTAAAAAAATAAATAAAGTTGTTTGTCATGGCTTATTCTGGGCAACCCTCTATACATAATACCACTATCAAAAAAACGCAGGCAAAAATAAAAATTAACGTGTACGAGAATCAATTTAATTAAATTTGTTTCAACTTACGTGTCATCACAAATTTTTAAAGAAATTGTTGGTAGTTTCTTGATCACTATAGACTTAACGTATAAGACATAATACATGAAACATTGAGCCACCCTGTTTACATGAATTTACCATAAAAAACCCCTGCCAAAAATAAAGATCTATCAGTTGGGGGCTTTTATCAAAAAACAAACCACTGAATTTTAAATAAATTTGTTTCAACCCAGGCGACCTTACTGTATACCGGGTGCCACAGAATGTTGTTGCCTCACCATTTTTTTTTGAGTTTTTAAAAAGGATAATAAAAATTTTACAGTATTATTATAGCATATTTTGATATTATCACAACCTTAAAATATCTTCCGGTTTAGCCGGAAGTACAATGAACTTTTATATTTTAAATACAAATACCTATTTTTCTTCTATTTTGTATTATTTATAAAATTGTCTTGTTATTAATATATCATACAGGGTGTTTCTTTTAAAAATAACGCCCAGAAAATACTCAAAAAAATTAAGTACCGTAATTATCTCTGCTTTAAAAACATTTTTTTGCTTAGTAGGCTGTAAAGAGAAAAGTTTGGCCTATTTTACTTATACTGGTTATGTTATTTTGTATATTCTTGAATAAATCACTTACATTTCGTAATTTAAGTTTTAATAAAAGGCAATTCAAAATGTTTTAAACATTTTAAATGGAGTCACCCATATTTTATATTATTTTTGAATTCTGCACTGAAATCCCTTTTAAATGACGTAACATAACATATTGTTTATTTTTAAGATGGCGGCCATGGCTCATTTATTCACTACATCCGAATTCAGTTAATTCATAAATAACAATTGTATGATAAGTAACATTGTGATGTTGTCAAAAAATGTCAATGTATGCTTTAATATTACTGTTAATTTTTTTAGTCTTTGCTAAAAACTAAAAAAAAAATGGGGGAAGGGGTAACATCCTGTGTTACCCGGTAGATAAACAAAATGATGTCATAAATAAAAATAAAGCATTTTTAAGATAATCTTTTGAAATTATCTATAACAATTAGGTACTGAGAAATAATTAAATTTTATTTCTACCTTTATTCTGTGCTACGTTTTGACACACCAATTAAAGAGGTCTATTTCCGTTAGGGGCATGATTGAAAATGTACCTGTTTTTTTCTGTTTGGGGCACGATTCTAAAATTGACCTGTGAGGATATACTTGCATTCCCATTTGGGGCACTAATGTCTACGATTTTGTAAATAGTAAATAAATCCAGTAACTTTACAGGTTATCCAGTGTGTATTAATCTTGGGTTTAATCAAAGAATTAAAAATAAGGACACACTTACCAGAACTAACCAGACCCTCCACCTATACTCTCTAATAATAACACAACTATTGTAATGCAATAAGACTGATACTAATTTAAGAATCTTAACACCAGAACTTCGAAAATAAAATCCAGCTCTTTGTCCTGAGCTTTAATTAGCTCTTCTTAATAAATTTTTGGCAAAGGCGTAAATTCGTTAAGTTTTTATCTCGATACCACCACTGCCATTATTAATTTAGACGAGTGCCCGTAACGGGAATACTAAAGTCGGTTAGGGTCGTTCAGGTACAATTTATCATAGTGCCCCAAATGGGAAAAAACAGGTAAATTTTGAATCGTGCCCTAACGGGAATGCCCCAAACGGAAAAACACGATTAGGGTCGTGCGTAAAATATAATACAATTGTAAAAAACAATTAAAAAGGACAATATTGAGTCATAAAAGCCCAAAGTTAATTGCTAATAATAAAATTCCAAAAATATAAACTATAACTAGGTATATGATTGCATCTTTTTTAATTCTTACAAAAAATCTTGTTATTTGGGTGCTAAGAGACTAAAATGAGTCGTTATTTTTGTTCAAAAAGTATTTTCTACAAAGAATTAAATTCTTGATAAAACTTGGTACCAACATTTTATGGTACCCTAATAGGGACTAATAAATATCGATTTTTATTCTTTATCAGCTACTTGGAATTAGAAGACAGCTATATACAGGGTGTCCGGGAAAATGTGGAAAATCTCTCGCACACATATGGAACAGATGAAAATAACACGACAAGTTCCTATAAAAATTTTCCGTTTAAGCCCCCTGCGGAGATATGATCCCCTAAAGGGGGCAGCTAGAAATCGATTTTTCGTGAATAACTTTTAAAGCGCTCTGTATAATTTGATAATATTTTAGTACGATGCATACTAGTAAAGACCTCTTAAAATAGTGCCCTTGAAACTTATGTCGCTTCTTTAGTTTGCCAGGGACGGACTAGTTTTCGCACATTATTGATAATATTTTTTACGCCCTGTATGGTGAAGACACAAAAAATATGTTTTTGGGGGTAGTTTAAACCTTTTGCTAAAAAAGGTACTCTTGTTTGACATCGATAAAATGAGCTGTTTTCGAGTAAAAATTATTTTAACAATAAGAGTTTATTTTTGTTTAATAATACAATATTTTATTTTCGATGTAATTTGTAATTTTTGATTCAGTATTGAAGTCCTCTCGTAGCAGGTAAGGAATTTGTTGCAAATGTTGTTAAAATAATTTTTTATTCGAAAACGGCTCATTTTATCGATGTCAAACAAGAGTATCTTTTTTTAGAAAAAGGTTTAAACTACCCAAAAACATATTTTTTGTGTCTTCACCATACAGGGCGTAAAAATATTATCAATAATGTGTAAACTAGTCCGTCCCTGGCAAACTAAAGAAGCGACATAAGTTTCAAGGGCACTATTTTAAGAGGTCTTTACTAGTATGCATCGTACTAAAATATTATCAAATTATACAGAGCGCTTTAAAAGTTATTCACGAAAAATCGATTTCTAGCTGCCCCCTTAGGGGATCATATCTCCGCAGGGGGCTTAAACGGAAAAATTTTATAGGAACTTGTCGTATAAAAGAATATATATCTGGTTAAGATACCTAATAGGTGTATCTTTTACCAGTTAATTTTTCAAAAGTAATGTCAAACTCTAAAATGTCTATCAGACATTTCATTTTTAATTTTTCAGTTTTCTAGCAAGTTTATAAGTTTTTAGGTAAACTGTTTACCACATTTTTGGTAAACTATTTACCACATTTTTGAGACGCAACCATTGGCCCAGTTCTCGTCTGGCGTCTTGTTAAGATTTTATTTTGTTGCATTAAAATGATTTCAACCGAGTGCCAATGAACCTTTTTATAGATTGAAAGCTTTGTATTGTAAGTAACTTAATATTGAATATTCCATTATTTTATTTCTTTTAAAGCAATAATAACTTTTATTATATTATGTTAGAGCAGAATAGTTCTTCATAATGTATAAAAGTTTTAATTTTCTTAAAATGTTAAATAAACTTTTAAATTTTATTCTGGAGAAAAGCCAAATAATATCTTGTTTAAATTTAATCTCCCAGAAAACAAATAAAACATAAAAATACCCTGTACCTTGTCAACACCTAATGCATTTTTGACTTGTTTCCATAATGTTTTGTTTTTTTTAAATAAAATATTC